>APFE030535803.1:54441-72113 GCA_000404065.3 Pinus taeda | reverse complement strand
AAACCTTCATATTCATTAATAAAAAGCCTAATACATATTCTTCCTCTTTCTTAGAGGGATTCACCAAGAACTTTCACCAAAAACAAAATTACCCTGCCTCTTTTACAAATGATTTTACAGTGTTGTGTAAAATCTTCTTTTCACTGTTGTGTGAAATTTTTTTACATTTACTGTTGTAGAATAAAACTTCTTACATAAGTTTATTGTTGTAAAAGAAATTCTTTCACATTACTCTTGTGTGAAATTCTTCATTACATTCGAAATGCTGGGTTTTCACATTTCATATTCAAATAAAAAAAATTACATTGCCTTCCCATTCATTTCAAAAAACAACTACAAGCACCTATAAGAAGGAATTTTTAAATTTTCATTTGCTGCCGCAAGTTTTCTTTTCATTTCGTCCTTGCTCTGGTTTCAATTTTTTTTGTTCACACTGCAGTGCGCTCCACTGTTTCTCTATTCGCTGCCGCGAACCAAAAATGCTTCTCCACCCATGTGCAATTATGATTAAAAGTCAACACATACACATTATATATGGGTTAAAAAAAATACATGCCGTATGAAAACTTTAAAGATTTTACCTAAGACTATGACATGTATTAAATGCATTAAATGAAACGTGCGGAAAAAACAAAAATTAATGTTCTGGCAAGTTGATGAAGATCCATGTCCGTTGACTTGATCGGACGCAATTCGCACACCTAACTCACACAAACCAATCGAAGTTTAGTGTCTGGGGAATGGGTGGTTTTGTGTTCGTATACAGGTTGCGTTTCATTTAGTCAGCGTGTTCGGAGGCCCTCTGACAAATACAACCTTTTGCGAAGAACTGGGGGTTTTCTGGAGTGGTTTTGCGTTGCCGTTTAATGTTCTCGCACGGCAGGTGAAATTACGGTTTCAACAAGGAGAATGTTAATCAAAATTATTGTAGGAGAATAGGAATTCAGTGTTGGAAATAGTAAATTATTCTGGTATGCATGTAATGTATAGATAGTAGTTTAGTATATATTTGGAATAGTGTAATTTACTGTGAGTTTGTATGAACAATTTAGCGGGATTTTTGTAAGTCTATTTAGACTCTGTCATGATTCCATATATAGTAAATTAGGTAATTATATACTCCTGATTGGGTCATTGTAATGTGAAAAATCCAAGAGGTGCAGCTCTATGTATAGTTGTCTATGTGAGAAAGCTTAGTGAATTGAAGTTTATTTTTGTGCGTATATTTGTGTTTCCCTCCTTTATGTTTCCATCAAATTGGTATTAGTGTTTACCTCAATGTTGAGGATCCCACGGAAAATTAAGGTCCACAGTTATAGTCGGCATGAAAAGAAGAACATTTTTTGGGTTGAAAAGCCAATAAGACACACTATAAACTCATAAACATGCATTATAACATAGGAGGGTCACAGACGAGGCACATTACATGTGTGTTGGCTGAGTTCAAAAAACATCCCTCTATGTACATCAATCCGTTGAAGATTGTTCCTTACATACGCATGTTGAAGATCATAATTTTTTTTCCCATGGAGATATCAAGAGAAGCCCTATGCAATAAGAAAAGAACCTAGAAAGAAACCACATTATAGATGAAAGACAATAGTCATGGGTCGCAAAGTGTGATTGAAGTAGATTAAAAAGATGAACAAAAAGGAAGAGGTAGAGATCGTTGTCATGTTTAAAGAGTTTCTCGCTGTAACTAACAAATATAAAACACAAGCAGATGAAGTAGAACAAGTCAAGGGTGCATGCATCGGGGTGGATATAGCAACACTACGAAAGTTTACTAGTAAATTTTATTATTTTTAGGTTGTCAAAATGCATACTTTTCTTCAATATATTAAAGAGCTCATTGAGTATCGGTCTAATAACTAATATGATCAAGTATGTGATGCTTTAGTATTGGATTTTACAAAATAAGCATTGAATGAGAGTTTTTGTGCAAGGTAACAAAAGCTACATCTTCTCAGGAAGCATGGAAGGTCATGGGAGCATAATTTGATACGAAGGAAGGAGATATGCAACAACAATTTGTGTCATAGTCTCTTGAAGAATAAATAGAGATGTCCACGACATATCTAAGAGAAGATGAGCAAGACTCTCAGAGGACAATAGAGATTGGAGAACCCCAATCAAAACTGGATGATGGTCACGAAGAATATAAAAGTGAAACACATCATGCAGACATGCATATGGATGAAGAGGTTGCAGCAAATTTTGTAGAGAGAGAAGTTGAAGCCTCTATTTATGAAGCAGAGCAAGAGCATGTAAATTCCTAAGAAATATTTTATAATGTGGATGGTGAAGATGATTATGAATCCCACTATGATGAGACACATATGGATGATGACGACAAAGTGGGATTTGAATTGGTGAATCCTGTTGCAATTGATGAATGCTTAGATATGCCACCGCAGGGTCGATGAACATTATATTAATGAGATATGTGGTATTTTTTTGAAACATGTATTAATCGTAGTAATATAGAAAGTGTCATGTTTGATGAAGAATTAAAGGTTGAAGTCACCATCGTAGATACATGTTATGAAGAAAAAGCCAAAATTGCTTATGAAGCAATGATGAACAAGTAGAAGTTGTGTTAGGCATAGATAAAACTACTAATGGAGAAACAAGTGGTTTGGCGGATCCAACAATTGAAATTGTTGATGTCAAATTTCATGAAGAACCATTAACTCATGATGAATGGTTTCACATGATGCAAAACAAAGAACACATTGATATGTTGTTACTTGGTGATAGAATCCCACTTTTGTTTAGAAGACGGGTGGAAGACAACTTGTTTGTAGAAACCAAGGTTTGTAAAGAAGTGGAAGAGAAGGAATAGGAGGATAAGAAATCTCTCATTCTAGGGCATCATGAATAGGTTTTTAACATTGATTTTGAGTGTGCAGGTAAAAAAGACAACAAACGAGTTACAGTTACAACTAAAAAATAAGATGAAGAAAAAGATGTAGGAAAGGATATGGAAGTTTCTGAAGAAGAAGAAGAAAGAAGTTTAACAAGATTTCAACAACAGAATTAAGAAGAGATTAGTTTCTTCTATCAAGAATTATGGCAGAAAGAATATCATAAATTTGATGTGCAAAGCATAGTGAAGATCACAGTCTGAAGATGAAGAGTTGTGGTAGTATTTGATGAGTGAAAGAATTTCTCAAGAGGAAGTTGTAGAAGACAGGATCAAAACAAATACATAAATTCAAACAAAAATTTTAGTAGTAGCAAGTGAATAAATATGGATCCTATAACAAAAAACATGATAGAAAATGTGGTTTCAAGGCTATAAAATTTGGAAGATATAATAAAAAAATCAACATTGGAAAGTTTTCTGTCATTGTAAGCCTAGTTGAGACTTAGACTAGAAAGCCTTTTTAAGTGATGATTGAGATAATTCTATTGTAAGCCTAATAGGTATTGTTGAGTCATGTTTGAGTTATGTTGAGTCATACAGTTGTAATTAAGGGGGAGTCTTGGAAATAGAAAATTACTCCCGTGTGTATGGAATACATGGAGGGTCAGTATGAGTTGGTTCAAGTTCATTCTATATTTGGAAAAGTCTAATTTAGTCTGAGATTATATGAACAAGTTTGTTGAGGTTGAGTCACATCTAGTTATAGTATGTCACGATTCCATATATAGTAAATTAGGTCCTTATATGCTCATGGTTGGGTCACGCTAATGGGGGAAAGCCAAGAGTCGCAACTCTATGAATAGTTGTGTATGTGAGAAATTTTAGTGAATTGAAGTATATTTTTATGTGTATATTTGTGTTTTCCTCCTCTGTCTTTCCGTCATTGAGGATATACGGGAGTAGACGACATTAATGGGGAAGAAAAGAGACCCCATGGACGATCTGGATCTCTCAGCTTTTTGAATTTAACCAAGATCATTTACTTATGCTATGTTAGGAGAATTGCATGTGAAAGACTATGAAAAACCACCTATTCATACTTCTAAAGAAGAGGAAACATAATGATGACCGTGAAATCAAAAACAAAAACAACATTGATAATGAATTTCACCTAGTGTGGGTTATGCCTCTAGACCCAGTGTCAAGTGTGGGGAGGTCACTAAATGCTACAAAATGATGATGAGTGCATGGTATGTTCTTTGTCATTACAATGGTGAATTCCCTCAACAAGATGGGCATGCTTCTCCATGAGATGTTCTCCTATAAGAATTCTCACTCATATGGGCCCTCCTTAAGAATGACAAGATAATAAATTCTCACATGACGTGGCATACAAGTATCCTTCAAGATCATGGTAAAAAGGATCTCAACAAAAAAATCATCATCTCAGAAAATCAAAAGAAAAACATGGCATCACTGCATCATATACCTCCACTTTCAGGGATAGCTTGAAAATGAAAATATGAGCTGCAGAAATGGACATCACTATGGAATTCGTGTCGTGAAATTGTGTTAAATGACTATAAACTTGGCCCCTTTTTGACACCGTCAAAATGTGGACCCTCGAGAATCTCGAAGATTCCCCCAAAGATTCATTTGTGGAGATAGGAAAAATATATGCTACTCAGATGAAAATTCTGATCACACCATTGCAGTCTTTGCAAAATTTTGAGAAAAATGAATATAAAGTCAGCATCATTCTAACTCTATAAAAAATTGGCCTCTAAGGGAATCCTTTAGATTTCTTAAGATTCTGTAAATATTCCTCACTACTAACGAGCTCAAATTCTACTACTCAGATGATAAAACACACCACACCATCATGTTCCCTATGAAATTATGGTTTGTTTGAGTATAATTTAGACATGATTCTGTTATTATAAAAAATTGCGCTCAAGGGAATATTTTAGATTCCTCACCGCATCAGAGAATAATCATGCAAATATTTCATCTCAAAAAACATGCCCTTAGGTTTCCATCTCAGCACTAGGTTTTAGCATGTTCAAGGTTCTTTCTCATTCATGGTTACGACACTAGTTCATTATTCCACTATGCACCATTCTATTAGTTCCTTCTATTCTCAAATGAATGAGCAATTAAATAATATTCCACCGGTGGACTTAACAAAGCCCCACCAATTGGAAGGTTTGTTGGAGGCCCGAATTTGAGCATTCTTTTCGACATGTTCGGGGGTTCCAAACCCCACCCAACCCACTTGTTTTGAATGGCACGTAACCCAACTGGGGTGGCGGTTTAGTAACCATTACATATGCAATCATGCAGTGTTGGCAATTTATGTTTAATGTTTTGTGGTGGTTATGATTCACATTTGGATTTTTTGATATGGCCACATTAAGTGGGCCAAACACTAGCTAGCATGAGTACAAACCCCGTTGGCCCATTTTGTTATGCCATGTGTCGTTTGGTTGGGTCGTGGGCCATATACATATGGTGTTTGACAGTTGATTGGGTAGGTCCGCCGATGGGTGGCCCACCTACCAATATATAGATTATGTTTAATATAGTTCGTTGGGGTGGCGCAGGTGACCGCCTATTGCCACACTTAAAATAGGACAAAATTTTCGACCGGTTTTTGGGGTTTACTACCAAAATTAAAGAGGTGACAAAATCACTGGTTCCAACCACTCGATTGAAAGCACCAATGCTTTGCCAAATTTTTGCCTCGTTAGTGACTGCCAATGGGCCTAGTTTGACTAGAAATTTTATTGGTTATATCTTGAGCATAAGAAATCATATTTGAGTTTCATTCCTGTCATTGGAATTAGGACAACAAGCACTATGATTTGTTCCTAGTTTCACTTCAACGTGATGACTTTAATTGTTGACCTTCTCAACAACCACTTTTGAATTCTGAGAATTTCTGGAGCCGCCTTGATCATTCCTTGCCACTAAGGAAATTTTGGTCCTCCAAAAACATGAACATAATCTACCACTGTTGTGTTATATTGTTTTCACAACAAGTGTCCTCATTCCTTCTCCTTCACCGATGTTATTCAGATTCATAAGTGAAGAACCGTCACTTCCATCCTCTACTAATCTGTAGTATAATTTTTGCAAACTACATGCTTAATTACATGACCAATCATGACCCAAGAATCCTCATACTTGCCATGATTTTATAACACACACTCTTTGGTCAAATATACATCATAGTAGAAAAAAATACCCTAGCTACTAATAAAAGGCCAAAACATCATTGTTGATTTAACAAATGATGGAAAACACATCATCACTTTTACAGTCATATCACAACACGTGATCTAAAAAATGTGGTCATGACAAGCTACCATATCTAGTAAAACCATATCTTACCCAACAAAGTGAATGAGTCATCTCCCTATGGAAGATTTGCTTGTTAAAAATTTCCACCAATTGGTTACTATATGGATGCTTTGTCCTTAAGACGCTTCTATAGATGGAGCCTCGAACAATGGATCTTTGATGTCCACCTCTATTGAAATGATTGGAAAAAGTATTCTTCCTCCGAACCTACTTAACCTTCTTCTTTCCATGATGTGGAGAAGGCCTCTCACACCTCATCCTCTTTCCTACTGCCATTCTCTTCTAGGACTCAGAAGCGACATGGTTATACAAGTCAAAATAACTACATGGTTTTCTATGCAATGATTTTCGCTCATCATTATCAATATTCTTTTAATGACAATGAACTCTAGAATATTGAGGCTTTTTATACCTCTCTTGACTGTCTCTAGTGTGATTCTGGTGATGAGAGTGTTCCTTAGCTCTTCCCCCGTAGTAATGTAAATTTTCATGGGATGATTGCGATGGGTCCCAATCATCCTCTTTCTGTGACACCTTCGACAATGCCTCGTAATATTATGTTTCTTTTGAACATTGTCCTTTAGTGTACCCCAAACGTGCAAATCAAGGTCTTTGTATAGCCTCTAATGGGTGAGTCCTTCCTAGGAAATTAATACCAAGTCCTCCTCCTTTAAGTAAATGAACCAAGGATATTGTTGGCCCTCAATTTTGACCCTTTTTGACCATGGATAATCCACCTATATATCATCACTTACCATCATACCATGATCATATTTTCCATATTTTTTCCTCTTTTTGCATATTAAGGTAAGATAATTATGTCTTTTAATTTTTATAACTTTTACCAAAAATTGGGTATTAATTTTTTTTTTAACTGAAAATGAAATTTTCGTAATGGCTCCATTGAAGTCATATGTGATGGACACCTAGGCACAATCTGAATATGGATTCGAGAAGTATGGAAACCAAGGATGGATAGACTTCTATTGGCACAATGCAAATGAGTCAAAATAGGCCCAGTCAAAGTTGGTCAAACTTGACTAGTCACCGAAAAAATCTGCTCAATTAAGGGGCAATTTTGTGATTTTGTGGAATCTTCCCAAATTTTGTGTGACAAAAGGGATGACTTCAGCCTTGTTAGGTGGATTAGGACTCTTACTAGTTTTTATAGCTATTTTTGTTAATTTTTTTTATACTTTTAGCCTATTTAAGCACAATTATCCAGCAACTATAAAAGGATACGATGATTATTGAGACTTCTTTATTTCTCAATATAATTTGAAGAACTTGCCTTCTATTTCTTGATGTTCTTGCTATGGGATGTGATTACTGATCTATTATAGCTAAGAGTCTTCAAGTGTACTAAGCAAAGGTTGAGGGCCCCCATTCTAAGTGAAGTACGCTGCATTGTAATTTTTGTGCATAAATATGAATCTTAGATTATTGAATATTTCCTTTACAATTTCTTTTGAATATTTAACAGTAAATTCATTGTATGCCATGATAGTTTATGTTTTTGAAATGATTTCCTTTCAGTAATTGGTCTAATTAGAGAAGCTCAACCAAGGCATCTAAGTTAGATTCTCTTCCTTGTGGATTAAGAATGGAACTGGAAATTATGTTTATGCATTTGATCTTTACTGCTTTCTTGATTTAATTGTGTTATGCTTTATGGCAGAATTCATCTTGTTAGAATAGGGATAATGAGGAAGGAAAACCGAGACCACTAAGTTAGAGCCTCTTCCTTGTTGGCTATGCTCCATAAAGATTCATTGCAGTCTTGCTTTCAGATCAGAATTTCAATGCTTTCTTTTTAGTAATTTATATTTGTAACATGCATTTCCATTATTTTCGTCTAAACGACTACTTCCTACAATAGTTTAATCTAAGTGTTGAAAATAGCAACAAGAAATGCTAAAAATAGCATTTCTATAGATAGCATTTCAGGATATATTCCAATTTTAATTTGTCCTTGAATTAAAATTGAGAATTAAAATTCGAATTATCTCCCCAAACTCTTTGAAAAATGAATAATTAATCATATTGAGTTAATAGTTGGAGAACTTCAACAGAAGTCTTTGTGAAACTGCAAAGTTAATCCTTTGTTGAGGAAGTTATCCTTAGTTAAGAGATAAGGATAAATGAGTTGTAATTAGTTAGCTCAGTTAACTAAGTTAAGTCCAGTTAGATTAGTTTCAAATGGTTTGTGGAACTAATAGTGAGTTTAGTCAATTAATGCATGCATGCATGCAACTAGTGTTCTCTAGATAACTAAATATTATATCATAAATAATGCATGCATGTTAGTTCAGACAAAGAACCAGTTGAGATTAAAGGTAGGGACAATGTATTATCAGTTGTAAAAATATTCCCATGAAGAAATCTCGTGCATGCAGAGGGAATTCATTCTTTGAGGATTGCGTAGTTTCTATAGAGGTTAGAGCAGTTTGTGAGGTGAGAATCACATAGGTTACAACTGGAGGACCCAGGGAAAACTAAGGAAGAAAATAGGAGGCTTGGAGGACAAAGGAGAAGGAAAATGTGTTGTCCATTCTGTCTATGAGCAGCAGTGAGGGATTGTACTAAGAGCTAGATAGCTTGAGAGCTAAAGCTTTGTGTAATCCTGAGATATTTCCACTTGTATGATAATATAGATAGCTGGGTTTTTAGCTGAGGCTTTCCCCAGAGTATTCTTCTGTGTTCCATGTGTGATTGATTCTTCTTCTCTATTATATGTGTTCTATTTGATCTTGCTCAAAATTGATTACGCTTCTGCAAGTTTGATTGTAGAAGTAGATTAAGTATTTTTCCTTAGTACATTGCATAATCAGTTTATTCTACAGTGAGAATTTCTACACTAAGATTCCATAAACTTTGGTTTTACTTCTAGGTCTACCAACCTAGATTGATAAGTAAACTATATGCTCTAATTTATCTTGGTAAATTGGACTGATAGATATCCCTTCCCATCTAAAGTCCCCAACAAACTTATAGGCTCCTATATTCCCTAACTTACTTTCGCTCCCATCATATTCACCTTTTGTTGCAATATGTTATGGAATTACCTATATTTATCTAACCACAGATAGAACCAAGATGGTGAGAGCATTGACTATACCAACATAAATTCCCTAGTGAGAAATTCGTAATCATCATCACACTTTTATGGGATTGTGTCCATCACCGACATCACATTATTTTAGGCTTGGAGGTTACATAGAGGGAAATTCCTGCAACCCTCCATAATAGTGAGAAATTTGTAATCATCATCACACTTTTATGGGATTGTGTCCATCACCGACATCCCATTATTTTAGGCTTGGAGGTTACGTAGAGGGAAATTCTTGCAACCCTCCATTATAAACTAAGTTCAACACCCTAACATGGACCACTCTACAGAGTTGGTTTGGATCATTGTCATCAACTAATTCAGTTACAAAATCATGCCACTTGCAATATGCACCTTATGCCATGTCATAATAGTGCATATCAAGTATATATAAAATATAGTATTGTACATCATATCTTTCCTCGTTGGATTTAAAAACATCCACCAGTCATTAATATGGATCTTTGGTTATAACATAGTCCCTTCCAATTTGTAGGTTTGTTCTCATCCAAGCATATACATAGAAACTATATATATATATATATATATAAAGAGAGAGACAGAGGTGATCATAATAATCATCTTATTAGGGATGTTATCCACATACCCATTTTTTTTCAATTAACATGAGCATACCATAGAAAATAGTAGATTAGATAAATTATAACTTGAATAAGTTATATACTGGTGTTTTAGCAACTACAACAACCTTCTAAAATTTTTCCTCAACTTCGTTTTGGATCCTCGCTACCAACCATCCATAGCAAAATGTCTTGCACTGTCAAGTATATAGGCTTCATTTGTTTTTCAGCAGCTTGTTAGGTTGTGCATGTTAGTTTTCTTCACTCCTCTAATAGATTGTCATTCCAGACTAGGGCTAGTTGCTGGCTAAGAAACTCCCTCAGAAAATTGTGCAATCCTTGAGGGGAACCAACCTTCCCTCTAGAAATTTCACAAATCTGCTAGCCAGCCTCCTGTGCTCAGAAATTTCACAATACTGTGAGAAATTATTCCTTGTGAAAAATGTGCAATTTGGTCGAGCACTGCAACTTAGCCCAAAAATTGCACAATTCCTCCCAGAAATTGCGCAATCCCTCTTAGACAACCAGCCCAGCTCCTCCCAGAAATTGTGCAATTCTAGGCAACAATCACCTACTCCTCCCATAAATTATGTAATCCCTCTGGGATAGCCAGCCTAGTTCCTATCATAAATTGTCCAAATTCCTCTCTCAATCAAGCACATTGGTGCATGTGCCTTCAGGATGACCGGTTCCCTCCGGGACTAAGCGAAACTGATATTCATGCATGGGCTTCTCTTGCGAAAAACAAAAAGGCAGCATGTAAAGGCATCCCTAGATCCAGGGATGTACTTCGAGTAGCTGGAGGTTACATGCAAAGCTCATTTTAGAAACCTCTCACCAAGTGTTGTTTTTTCCTAGATTTGTGGCATGTTCATCATAACCTCGATCTTATCAAAATTTATGAACCAGACATTGCAGAGCTCAGTACTCACATCGAACTTGCAGCTTTGACATCCCACATTGCATCAAAGAGCCTTCGGAAGTTTCAGCTTAGTTGTTTCAGTGTAAGTCTGTTTTTCATGTCTTGCGATGCATTTCTGTTACTTTTTGTGTTTTTCTTTCTGTGACTGATGTTTGCTTGATTTCAATGAGAATTTGTTGTTGTTTTAATGTATGTTATCTTGTATAAGAATCGTTTCCATTTTCATTCACATCTCACTATTGTCACATGCATGACATTGTTTTTGCACCAACGGTCGATGTTGTGCTGACTCGTTTCACACACATGCATGTTTTCCCATTTTCTGAAACCTCCACTTGATGTTGACATGCATGATTAGTCACTCTTGTTTACACTTAGTTTCACCATGCATTCAGACTTCACATGTTCTCGAATGTCCGTCTGCGTGTCTGGGCTACCTTAGAATGGACCTTGCCTTAGCCAGCTAGCATTGCACATTTCTGGAAGTGAAGGCTCTTCCTTCCCTTAAGAAATTTCACAAGTCTATTGCAACAGTTACCTTTAGGCTTGCATTGCAAAATTCTAGGAGGCAGTGCCTTGCTGGCCCTAGAAACTGCACATTGCAGTTTGCTAGTTTGCATGTCACTGCTTACTGAAATTGTGCATTGTACAGTTTCAATCCTTGGCAAGCCAGGCTAGACTATGCATTGCGTAGTTCAAATAGTCAATCAGCCTCCTGATAGCCTAGACTATGCCTTGCATAGTTTTGGCAATCAGTCTCCCAACCTCCCGGTGAAAATTACACGACCTTCACAAACAGTCACAATAGTATGTTGGATGTCAGTCCTCCATTTTTTTTTGGTTTTCAACTAAGAGATTTCTTTTCATTAGTGTTGTTATATCTCTAAGTATAGGAGGTGTTCGTTTTCCTCTCAGTATCACAGGTACAATCATTTTGAGGAGAGAAGAGTCGAAGACACCGTTCAGAGCAGAACTGGGGATGCAGTTGATTAAGTGTCTATGAACATGCCTATCTATAAAGACATAAAGTTGTTCATGGATAAGGATATAAAGATGAAATGGCAGTGGCATCACAATGAGTAGCACCATAAGCAACAACAGAAGGTAGCACACCTGCATGTGATAAGTGGAAGAGGGAGGTTGTTGATAGTGCAGAGGCAGAACAAATATGCAATCTCAAGTACATCCACTTATGATTAGAGCATATTTGGAGATTGAGACTATGAGGCGAAGGGGCAACAAGAGGATCACTTAAAGGTAGAGAGAGAAACAGAGGAGTAGTTACAGGTGCTGGAGCAATAACTCAAGGAAGAACAAGAGTTGAACATACAACAGAAGCAGTTGCAACAGGAACAAGCACAACAGGAGGTGCAACATGCACAAACTGATGAAACTATGCCCATACAAGCTATGGATCCATCCAAAAGTTGGCATGGAGCAAATACGTGTAGAAATTCCCACTGTCGATCAACAAATTATTCAACATACTAAAGAAAAATACAAGATCTACTTCTACAACAAACTTTGGGAAAGCTTAATCGAATATGAGAAAGATCAATTAGAACACATATAACTAAGAATGAGAAATCAATCATGAATGAACATGAAAGAATAACCTATGGAAAGCCTCGGCTTAAAACCCCAATCTTTGTATTATCATACAAGTGGAAATATGTTCAAGTTACAAAAAGAATCAGCTCTCAATCTATCCTACTCTCTCTACAATCAAACAATGTTGCTCATAGACAGTCAAAGGCTTCTCCAAATCCTCCCCTCTGCCCTCCAAGCCTCCTATTTCCTTGCACAATTTTTCCTGGGGTCCAGTGCTTCCACGTGTGTGAATTCCCACCTCACACTGCTCACTTGGCTAAGAAATAACTACACAAACCTGAAGGATATTTTTGCTTCTGCATGGATCAGTTTCCTAAATAGGAAAAATCCTCCAATTGATAGTACACTGTCCCATCATTTGATCTCAACTGGGTCTCTCTCCAAACTGACATGCATGAGTTATTTATGAGAGAATATTCAGTTATTTGGAGAGCAACAATTACATGCATGCAATCATTAACTAACTGAACTCATATTTAATTCAACAAATTGTTTGAACTAATGTAACTGGACTTGAATTAGTTAACTAAGCCAACTAATTACAACTCAATATTACAACTCATCCTTATCTCTTTAGCTGATGGATAAATTCCTCAATCAATGGAGAAACTGTTGCATGTCCTCACATAGACTTCATGTTTGATTTTATACAACTAATTAACTCAAGATGAATTAATTAATTATTTTACAAAACAACTACTAAGATCAAATTCGAATTTTACTTCTCAATTTTAGTTTCGGGACTAACTAAAATTGGAATCTAACCCTAAATACTATTCATAAGAGTGTTTTTTTTATCACTTCCATTTTTCATTCCTTGTTGCTATGTCCAACACTGGTACTTGAACTGCTATTTATAGCTGTTCTATTTTTAACATTTCTAATTTTAGCATTTCTTGTTGCTATTTTCAACACTCCTTTTGGACAAGAAAGGCATTCAACTCAAACCCGATCCTGAACCTTTGTAATTTTCTGCATGCAACACTTCTCCCTAGTGTTGTTGCATTGAAAATAGCAACAAGAAATGCTAAAAATAGCATTGTTATAAATAGCAGTTCGGGTACCAATGTTGGACATAGCAACGAGGAATGAAAAATGGAAGTGCTAAAAATAGCATTGCAATAAATAGTATTTCAAGATAGCTTCCAATTTTAGTTATTCCCTGAACTAAAATAAAGAAGTAAAATTTGAATTTTATCTTAGCAGATGTTTATAAAATAATTAAGTAATTTATCTTGAGTTAATTAGTTGTAGAAAATCAAACATGCAGTCTATGTGAAGACATGCAACAGTTTCTCCATTAATTGAGGAATTTATCCCTTACTTAAAGAGAACAGGACGAGTTGTACTTTGAGTTGTAATTAGTTGGCTCAATCAACTGAGTCAATTCCAATTAGATTAGTTCAAATAGTTTGTTGAACTAATTGTGAGTTCAGTTAGTTAATGCTTGCATGCATGTAACTACTACTCTCCAGATAACTGAATATTCTCTCATAAATAACTCATGCATGTCAGTTCAGTCAGAGACCCAGTTGATATCAAAGGAAGCAATAGCGTACTATCAATTGGAGGATTTTTCCTATATAGGAAACTCATCCATGCAGAAGGATTCATCTCCTTTAGGATTACACAGTTAGATTAGAGGTTAGTGAGTGTGTGAAGAGGCCAATTCACACAGGTGGTAGCATTGGACCCCAAGGAAAACTACGCAAGGAAATAGGATGCTTGGAGTGCAGAGGAGAAGGTTCGTGAGAAGCCTTTGACTATCTATGAGCAGCAGAGGGATTGTACTGAGAGTTGGATAGCTTCTGAGCTAAGGCTTTGTGTAATCCAGACATATTTCAACTTGTATGATAACATAGAGCTTGGGGTTTTAGGCTAAGGTTTTCCCCGGGTTATTCTTCTGTGTTTCATGTGTTTGATTTATTCTTCTCTGTTATATGTGTTTTGATTGATCTAGCTCAAATTGATTAAGCTTCCGCAAAGTTTGATTATAGAAGTAAATCTAGTCTTTTGCTTTTGTATATTACATTCTCAGGTGATCTATAGTGGGAAATTCTACATGGTATCAGAGCTATCTGATTTGTAGAAGAATTTCTACATGGTATCAGAGCAAAGGTGATCAGAGTTGTCAACGATATACAAAGAAGAGAAATCGAAGTAAAATAAAATTGGGCCGCGATTTTGCAGAGCAAATCTGAAAATTTTCGTGAAAATTTTTCAGAAACAAATAGCACATCTAGGTTCTTTGCAAAAAAATACCCCACTTAAAAAAAATAAAAAATAAAAAGAATGGTTGATTCAGAGTTTGGATGAGGGAGATATCATTGCTTTAAAATCAGTTCTTTTTCCAGAAAATTCTGTGACGATGGGAAAGGTGAAATAGATTGGTGTGCTAGCCAAGAACTTATATGCACTTGAGGTACAAGATGCATGCAAAGCCTTGAGGAGAAAGGAAAATGTTAGATACTTGGTGGTTGAGAGGAAGAGTAAATTACCTCTCAACATGTAGCACTAGAATAAGTCCCAAACAATTGTGGAGGGGCCATAATTGGTGAAGCAACTTTAGGAGGTTGTGGAGTCGCCACAACTGGATAAGCTGAGAGGAGACTAAGTAAAGGCATACACTCATGTAGATACCTCTAAGAGGGAGGAATTTTGAGCCATGTGGATAGAGGGATCATGTGCATCCATACCCCTAGGTGGGAGGTGGGGCGATGTGAGTTGTTAGTCCGAAGAAGGTTGAAATATTGGTGGTTCCTTGAGGTACTCAACCTCTTTGAATAGACCTTGCTACGGGAGCCCCAACAAGGAGTAGCAGGACTAGCTAAGTGGGTAGAGAGAGATGTCAATGGAGTGGCAGAGGAAGCTTCAACAGCAAAGGTTATTTCGAGCCCAATAGGGAGGTCAGTTGGGAGATCAGTTACTTACTTCTCAGAAACTAAGTTGGATTGCAGTAGTGGGCAACATGATGCCACATGATGAGAGAAGGTTGTTGGGTTGTGTTATATTCTTTCCATGACTTGCCCATGTAGTTAACCGAGGGGTTAAAAGGGGGGATGGAGCCCCCCATCGTTGCATGAATTGTGTAGCAGGGGGGGGTCACAGGGGGTTTGAGGTGTACCTGTAACCCCATCTATGGTTTTGTGCATGATTTTTGCACATGTTTTTGGACATGATGGTTTTCGGTCCATGGAATTTGATGCTTCGGCACGTATAAATATGTATTATAACATTGAAAGGTACATAATGAAAAATCAAGTTGGTAGTCCCGGTTGTGGGATCTAGGGGAAAATCTCTGTGTATATGTGTTTTATGTGTTATGCTCTTGCATTGTTTATTTTATGTGTTTTTAGAATTCGTATGCAGGTAATTTTTGTATGGGGTTAAAACCTACATTTGGTATTAGAGCAGTTTTGGCTTCAAGGGGATGCCTTTGTTGCTAAGGGGGTTCACTCAGACCTGTGGTAGACCCTATTCAGTGGGAGATCTACGAGATCGATTTTGGTGGTGAAAGAAGATGGCGAGAAGTGGAAAGATAGAGATCGAGAAATTTAATGGTCAGAGTTTTGAGTTGTGGAAACTCAACATGGAGGATCTATTAGTGGATAAAGATCAGTGGATCATGGTAGATCCAGGTACTAAATCAATAGGAGTGTCCGATGAAGAATGGAAGAAGTTTGATCGAAAGGAAAAGAGCACAATATGATTGTGTGTCTTAGTTTCAGTATTGTTGAATGTATCAAGGGAAGCTACAATGAAGGCTTTATGGGACAAGTTAGGGACTTTGTACCAATCTAAGTCTCTGGTGAATAAATTGTTCGTGTGGAAAAATTTGTATAACATGAGGATTAAAGATGGACATTCAGTGACAGGGCATCTGAATGTATTTAATAATGTGGTAAGTCAGTTAGCACCTATTGATATTGAAATTTCAGATGAAGATAAGTGCATCAGTTTGTTGTGTTCTCTACCAGATTCATGGGACAGTCTGGTTATTGCAATAGGTATCAATGCAACTACCTTGCATTTGGATGAAATAGTCTCATCCTTGCTGATGGAGGAGATGAGATGAAAAAATATGGAGAGCCAGAATGGTGATGCCTGGTCTGTATGAGGACTATCCCAGAAGAGAAACAAAAATAAGTCATCGAGTGGGAGATCTAAATCTAGAGGGAGATCTAACTCTCCAGGAAAACCTATAAAGATGGTGTGCTGGAAATGTGGAAAGGAAGGGCACTACGAAAGGGATTGTAAATATAAAGCTCCTGATAAAGGAAAGGGATCTAATGATGCTCCTTCTATAGAGGTAAAAACCACCTTAGATGAATGTGGGGATGTGTACTTGGCTTCTTCAAGTACACATGCAAATCATGAGGCATGGTTGATTAACTCAGGTGCATCCTTTCACTTCACTCCCCATAGAGAGTGGTTCTGCAAGTATGAGAAATACGATGGTGGTAATGTCTTCATAGGGGATGATAGGAAGGCTAGAATCATTGGTCATGGAAAAGTAAAGTTGAAGTTGCAAAGTGGAAGGGTTAGAACACTTCTAGTTGTTCTGCATATTCCTACATTCGCCAAAAATCTGATTTATGTAAGCAAGCTGGATGATGTAGGTGTAAAAACAGTGTTCGAGAATGATGCCTGCAAAATGGTTAGGGAAGAACTAGTATTGATGTGGGGAGTTCGAATTGGAACTCTATACAAGCTGCAAGGTATCACTATTATTGATGGGTGCATCAATTATGTGGTTCCTGAAAGTGGAGTAGAAGATCTAGTGGTCTCTGGAGAGAATACCATGATGTGGCATCAAAGGCTTTGACATATTGGAGAGAAGGGCCTTCAAATACTTCATGTAAAGGTATGGTAGAAGGTATGAGTAATAACTCTTTGGATTTTGATTTCTCTAAAAATTGTGTTATGGGAAGTAGAATCGGGTGAGTTTCCCCTCTCGTAGTAAGAGGGTGAAACAAATATTAGAGCTTGTGCACAGTGATGTGTTTGGACCTGTGAAGGTTCCATCACTAGGTAAGTCTATGTACTACATATCATTTATAGATGACTTCTGAAGGAATACATGGATATATTTCCTTGAGAAGAAATATGAAGTCATTGACAGGTTTAAAGAATTTAAGTCTCTCATGGAAAATCAGACAGAGAAGAAGATAAAGGTGTTGAGGATAGATAATGGTGGAGAGTTTTGTAGCAAGGAAT
>APFE030535803.1:35723-53052 GCA_000404065.3 Pinus taeda | reverse complement strand
TCCCAAGACACAAGAAGAGGAAGAGGACATGTCCTGTGTTCCATATGCAAGTGCAGTCGGTAGCTTGATGTATGCAAAGGTCTGTACTAGACCAGACATTGCACATGCAGTGGGAGTATTGAGCAGGTTTATGTCAAAACCAGGGAAGGAGCATTGGACAGCAGTGAAGCGGGTTTTAGATATTTGCATGGCACTAGTGATTATGGTTTGTGCTACCAAGGAAGATTAGGATTGGACAGAATGTTGGATATTCGTAGCTTTGTTAATGCAGATTGGGTTGGAGATCTGGATCAAAGAAGATCTACAAGTGGGTATGTGTTTAACCTATTTGGAGGTGCAGTCAGTTGGATGAGTAAGAATCAATCTATAGTGGCACTATCAGCTATAGAGGCAGAATATATGGCAGCCATTCATGCAAGCATGGGAAGCAGTTTGGTTGCAGAGATTGTGTTCAAGTACGGGGTTAGTACACCGAGCTATAAGGATAGACTGTGATAGCCAAAGTACAATTCTCTTGGCAAAGAACCCTGCATATCATTCAAAGACAATGCACATTAATGTTCAGTATCACTTTGTGAGGGATATGATAGAAGACAAAAAGGTGTTGCCTGTAAAGGTGGACACTTTGAAGAATACTACAAATGCATTCACAAAATCTATGAGCTCTGAGAAGTTCTCTTGGGGTAGAGAGACAGTGGGCGTTTTAAGGCTAGAAAAATGACTAAGCTCTTTTCTGGCTCCCTATGGAAAGAAAGTAACAAGTGGGAGAATTTTGCGTTGGGTTATATTCTTTGCACGACTAGCCCATGTAGTTAATTGGGGGGTTAGAAGGGGGGGCAGCGCATCCCTTCATATTGTCGATTGTGTAGCGGGGGGGTGTGTCACAGGGGGTATAAGGCATACCCATAACCCCACTTTATGGGGTCCAGGGAAGCGCCCCAGAAAATATTGGTTTTGGACCCTATGTTAGGTTGGGTGAACCCACCTATGGTTTTGTGCATGATTTTCACACATGTTTTTGGACATGATGGTTTTTGGTCCTTGGTATTAGACGTGATGGTTTTCGGTCCATGGTATTCGATGCTTAGGCATGTATAAATATGTATTATAACATTGAAAGGAACATAATGAAAAATCAAGCTGGTAGTCCCGGTTTTGGGATCTATGGGAAATCTCTGTGTATATGTGTTTTATGTGTTATGATCTCGCATTGTTTATTTTCTATGTTTTTAAAATTTGTATGCACATAATTTTTATACGGGGTTAAAACCTACAGAGGTGCACTGCGAATGCAGCGCTCGGAGATAGACCAACAGCAACACGGATGCAGTAGGAGGAATCAATGTGATTGATGTACTCAGAGATCAAAGTGAGAAATACTGGAGCAGCTAGATACTGAAGGGCACAGAGGTGTACATTTTTCAGTCGACAAAGGCAATAGTAGTCAGAGACTTTGATGACAGAGGCATAATTCTGATTCAGGTTGGAGATTCTTTTTGTTTGTGGAGTTGCTAGAGCAACAACACTTGGGAGAAGTATTGCATGCAGAACATTCCAAAGGTTCAGGAGCGAGTTCGAGCTGAATGCCTTTCTCGTTGAGAGGGAGTGTTGAAAATAGCAACAAGAAATTATAAAAATAGAAGTGCTAAAAATAGCACTGCTATAAATAGCAGTTCAGGTACCAATGTTGGACATAGCAACAAGGAGTGAAAAATGGAAGTGCTAAAAATAGCATTTCTATAAATAGTATTTCTAGATAGATTCTAATTTTAGTTAGTCCCTAAACTAAAATAGAGAAGTAAAATTTGAATTTGATCTTAGAAGCTATTTGTAAAATAATTAATTAATTCATCTTCAGTTAATTAGTTGTAGAAAATCAAACATGAAGTCTATGTGAAGACATGCAACAATTTCTCCATTAATTGAGGAATTTATCCTTAGTTAAAGAGATCAAGATGAGTTGTACTTTGAGTTGTAATTAGTTGGCTCAGTTAACTGAGTCAAGTCCATTTAGATTAGTTCAAGTAGTTTTTTTCAATTAATTGTGAGTTCAGTTAGTTAATTCTTGCATGCATGTAACTGCTACTCTCTAGATAACTGAATATTCTCTCATAAATAGCTCATGCATGTCAGTTCAGTCAGTGACCCAGTTAAGATCAGAGGAAGGGACAATGTACTATCAGTTGGAGGAATTTTCCTATATAGGAAACTCATCCATGCAGAAGGAATCATCTCCTTTAGGATTGCGCAATTAGATTAGAGGTTAGTGAGTGTGTGAAGAGGCCAGTTCACACAAGTGGCAGCACTGGACCCCAAGGAAAATTGTGCAAGGATATAGGAGGCTTGGATGGTAGAGGAGAAGGTTTGTGAGAATCCTTTGACTGTCTATGAGTAGTAGAGGGATTGTTCTGAGAGCTGGATAGCTTCCAAGCTAAGGCTTTGTGTAATCCAAACATATTCCACTTGTATGATAATATAGAGATTCAGGTTTTAGGCTGAGGCTTTCCATGGGTTATTTCTTCTGTGTAATCGGTGATGGATTTCTCATTCTCAATTATATGTGTTCTCATTAATCTTGCTCATATTCAATTAAGCTTCCACAAATTTTGTTGTAGAAGTAGATCTTTTATTTTGCTTTAGTCTATTACATAATCTGTTGATCTACAGTGGGAATTTCTGCATGTGGCTCCAGCAACTCTAGAAACAAAAAAACTCCCAACTGACCTCCCTTTTGGTCTAGAAACTTCCTTTGATGTTGAAGCTCCATCTGCCACTAACAAGTGCTCCCTCTCTAACCTCTGAGCTACTGCAACACTCCATGCATCTCGCACCGTTGCACACCTCTCTATGCCATTCTGCATTGGTGCAACACTCCTCTGCCTCTCACATACTACTAGCTCTACACTGTCTTGGGATTCTTGCACTATAGCTCTCTCTACTATTCCATCCACATTTGACTCTACCCACTTAGCCAGTCCTGCTACTTCTCATCGGGGCTCCCATAGTAAGTTCTAATCAAAGAGGTTGGGTACCTCAATGATCTCGCCCCTATTCCAACCTTCTTGGGACTATCACTCCACATCGCCCCACCTCCTACTTGGAGCTATGGATGCATGTGATCCCTCTACCCATTTGACTCGAAATTTCCCCCTCCTAGAGGCTCTACATGAGTAAATGTCTCTACTCAATCTCCTTTCAACTTCTCTAGTTGTGGCTGCTTCACAACCTCTTGAAGATGCTTCACCAATTGTGGCTCCTCCACAATTGTTTGAGACTTCTACTGGTGCTGCATGTTGAAAGGTAATGTACTCTCCCTCTCAAGCACCAAGTATCCATCAGTTTCCTTACTCCTCAAGGATTTGCATGCATCTTGAACCTCAATAGCATACAGGTTCTTCACTGACTTGCTTCACCTGTCTCGTGTTGATGTGTCGAAGGAAAACCTTTCCCTTACTGAAGACTACATCATAGCCTTTGTCTTATAACATTGTGATCAACACCAATTTTTTCCTCAGTCCCAGTATATACTTGACATCAGTCAAGGTAATGCAGGCTCCATGATCCCTCTGAAAAACAACCATGCCTACAGCTGAGACACTATATTTTTCATCATTACCCATCCCTATGAGTATCTGGAGATGTTTCTCCTCCAAGGTACTAAACAAAATCTTGTCACCAGTCATGTGGAAAGAAGCTCCACTGTCAAGAAACCAACTACATCCCACCATGGATGAAACCATGCATGCGAATAGGGTGAAATCCAATTCAAAATACGAGGCTAGTGCCTCACCTTGTGATCCTTCCTTGGATCCCTTCTTGGATTTCTTCAGTGGACAATTTGTAGCAAAATGACCCACCTCATGAAAATGAAAGAAGAACTTGATTTGGGATGAGAATCCTTCTCCTTCCCTTTCTTTGCCTTACTCACTAAGGTGCAGTTTTCTTCATCCTCCTTGGATGAGGAACCATCTATGGTGCTTCTTCTTATCTCCTCCCGCATCAAATCTGACCAAATTCATTCCCAATCTGGTAGTTTCTCTCTTCCATTTACTGAGTCTTGGTAGCTATGACAGCTCTTAGGAAGACCAAGGAGTGGAAGACTCACCATGACATCATCGACTATCTTGATCCATACACTTCCAAGCTCATCCTTGTAGGTGGTGAGATTGTTCAGATATGTAGAAATCGTGTTGCCCTTTTCACACTTGATTTTCCAAAGTTTGTCCTTTAGTGCCAACTTCCTCTAATCATTGTTGTTATGATATAGATATTTCAATGTTTTCCACATCAAAAACGATGTCTCCTTCCCATGGAGACTCGAGACTATGTGGTCTCAAATTCCCTCAAGAAGGATTCTCCTTGCTCTAGCCACACATTTCTTCCATTCCACCAATTCTGTAGCTTTAGCCGTTGTCGGCTTGGGGACTTATTTATCAATGAAGTCCTTTAGACTGCTATCCTCTAATATTGCTTCAATGCAACCCTTCCAGGCTATATTTTTCAAGTTGCCATCAAGGGCATACTCGAGTCTTAAACCGTTGAATGCCATTGGTGAAATTGAGATGTGATAACAACTCAATTTCTATATTCAGGAACCTCAAACTTCAAAATTCTCCCTTCTTGTATATTGTTATTCGGTTTGATCACCTTTGCACTGATACTATGTAGAAATTCCCACTCTAGATCAATAGATTATGAAATATACTAAAGAAAAATACAAGATCTACTTCTACAACAAACTTTGCGGAGGCTTAATTGAATATGAGAAATATCAATTAGAACACATATAACTGAGAATGATAAATCAATCATACATGAACATAGAAGGATAACTCGAGGAAAGCCTTGGCCTAAAACCCCAATCTTTGTATTATCATACAAGTGGAAATATGTTCAAGTTACAAAAAGAATCAGCTCTCAAGCTATCCTGCTCTCTCTGAAATCAAACAATGTTGATCATAAAGAGTCAAAGGTTTCTCCAAACCTTCTCCTTTGCCCTACAAGCCTCCCATTTGCTTGGGTAGTTTTTCTTGGGGTCTAGTACTTCCACTTATCTGAATTCCCACCTCACACTACTCACTTGGCTTAGAAATAACAACACAAACCTGAAGGAGATGATTTCTTCTGCATGGACGAGTTTCCTATATAGGAAAAATCCTCCAACTGATAATACATTGTCCCATCATCTGATCTCAATTGGGTCTCTGTTTGAACTGACATGCATGAGTTATTTATGAGAGAATATTTAGTTATCTAGAGAGCATTAGTTACATGGATGCAAGCATTAACTAACTCACTCACAATTAATTCAACAAACTATTTGGACTAATCTAACTGGACTTGACTGAATTAACTGAGCCAACTAATTACAACTCATACTTATCTTTTTAACTAATGGATAAATTCATAAAACAATGGAGAAACTGTTGCATGTCTACACATAAACTTCATGTTTGATTTTCTACAACTAATTAACTCAAGATGAATTAATTAATTATTTTACAAACAACTGCTAAGATCAAATTCGAATTTTACTTCTCAATTTTAGTTCAG
The DNA here is from genome assembly GCA_000404065.3 of Pinus taeda. Classification (NCBI taxonomy): domain Eukaryota; kingdom Viridiplantae; phylum Streptophyta; class Pinopsida; order Pinales; family Pinaceae; genus Pinus; species Pinus taeda. Next base: position 47,499 of record APFE030535803.1, on the reverse strand, counting down.
GAACTAAAATTGGAATCTAACCCTAAATACTATTTATAGCAATTCTATTTTTAGCACTTCCATTTTTCATTCCTTATTGCTATGTCCTACACTGGTACCCAAACTGTTATTTATAGTAGTGTTATTTTTAGCATTTCTTGTTGCTATTTTCAACAATATGGTGAGGAGTGTTGTTGATCACATGCAAGGGTGTTCATGAGCATGGATATAATTTTGTGCATGCATGCAATCCCTCCCATTTGGCACAATAACCAAAGAAAAGACATGAAGCAAGTCCGACTGGAGCTCAATATGTATTTCGATAAGTTGATGCACATGGCCACCAAAACGCACTTGAGGATCAACACAGACATTATGCATCAATATGTTGCTAGTCCAAATTCACTCAAGATGATGATGATGTGCATGTTATTAGACAAGTTGGACTAAGGAAACATATCAATGTAACCAGATGCAAAGAAGGAAAGAGTTCACTTTCAACATGATATCACCATTGAGCACACGGAAACCATCATAGACGACCAAGATTGGCATCAGTTTTCCACCATCGATCATCATTAGGATGTCAAAGAGTTGGTCTTCCCACAACCTTCTAAGTCTTAGTGATGTCTTTCATGCCTTGCTCAAACCTATTTTGTCTCGCATAGGTACATGTGCAGATGGCATGTAACATCTTGTCAAGTGGAAGTTCAAGTGTTGATAGTTGAATGTAACAATCATAGAATATTTGAAGAGTCATGAGGGGAGGTGAATAGTCACAAAGGGGAATATCAAGGGTCACCCCACCCTTTTCTATTTATATCACCTCATAACTCATTGTACAGGTGTTTGCTCAACCAAGCTTCCGATAGGAGTATCTTAGAGAAAGCTTGGAGCATATTGTAATGAGCCTTGGCTTCTCCACAGTGCAGAGCTACTACATCTCTTTGGAGGACCAAGTGGTAGTAACTATAACATTTCACTACCGGGAAAAGTGTTTGGTCATGGTTGTACTCTATGATTGGAACTCTAACCTCTTAATATAACAAAGCCAACATGTTTCATGCATATGTTGTTATGGTATTTCAACGATCTTGGTTACTCTAATGATATATGTATATGTTATGGAATCTTTCTATATAAGTATGTATGAATATTACTAAGATGTGTTGTTAGTTTAACCATCACTTTTGATTGTTATCTTACTTGATTTCCATTTTGTGGTGCATTTTCACTTGTGTGTCCCTTCCAAGCCACGTGCTTCCATAGGTTTCCAAGGGGCACACTCACCTCACTTTCTATGTGTTCGAACCGTTCATGCACCTTCCTTGGTTTTTTGCACATGTCATACCCTTGCTACCAGCAAGGACATTTTACTTGCCTCAATGCATAATGACGTGAAGGAAATACTGTATGACCCACTGTTGTGACTCCTACACCAAATGGTCTGAGGTCTAATTGGGACCTGTTAGAGCTAAGATCCCCTAACATGTTGGTAGGTCCAACACCATCAACATTTTTGGTGCTAGAAGGAGGGCCATATGACAGGTTGATTCCACAGTTTGTTTTGAATCTTCATACATCTATCATGGATACTATCAATCTCATCCCTCTGGGATGTTTTTTGCATGCTAAACCTCTCGGCATCACAAGGGAGCTTTTTGATCTCTTGCTTGAATTCATGTACGATGGTGAAGATGAAGTAACCTAGCTTGAGTACTGAAAATTCTTCTATGCATTCCTTGTAGATGAGTTCTATGCAGAGCATGCTAGTGTGCTACTTGCATACACACTTTGCAAATCCCCACTACGGTGGTGTTGTAGTCTGCCATCCGGTAGTGTGCACTCACTTGAGCAGTTCTATGATCTCATCGAATCTACCTTTCATGAATTTTATCTAGAATCTCTTGACCAAAGACTATTACAACAATGGAAGACCCCATAAGAATCTCCTATGGAATTTTGGGATTGCTTCTGCGTGTTCCAATTTCGAGCTCCAAAAATTCAGATGAAATTTTAGTATCTCATGGATAGATTCGAGTATTTCCTTACCCAATTTGTCAATCCTAAGAGGAAGTTCAAGACCAAGCCCCACTCAGAATACTTCGATGATGGAGATGTGGTATCACGGATGGACATAGTTGTTGTCACAAGTGACTGTCTGTCATCCCCTCATCGAATAGACCATACACCGCAGAGTTATGTGGGAGAACATGCTCTCACATCCATTGAATTGTCACATCCTCCCAACATCACTTCTCTCAATTTTCACATAGACTTGGTTGCGAATCCCATGGGTTGTCACATGCATGTCTTACCTCAAACTCTCTCTTTGTGTTCAGTTGATCCTCCAGATTGCATTATCTTCTATTCTTCCATTCCAAACTCTACACTTGTTGTGAATAGGGATTAGGCTATCGATGGAGTTGGTGTTGGAAAACCAACATGCACTGTCATTCATGAAAAGTATGAATGGGAGCCTAAGCATCAACTCATGGTGAAGGATGATTCCCTTCTTTCCATGCCTCCTTTGTTTCTCCTTGACATCTCTGGTGATTTTTCCATCCCTGATTTCATATGTCTATCAATGTCTATGGATGCACCCATTCTCGACCATTCACAGAACAGACCAGATGTCAGTCCATCATCTAACAACGGAGAGGAAAAATCATTCATTGAAGATCTACTTGATCTTTCATCTTCTTTTCTCAGAAATGTAAACGGTGAACATTCTTGCTTCTCGTGTACCCCTCTGTGTGATTCATCAAATCATGAGGATGCTGATAAACATCCTAAATTTTCTGATCTTGGTTGTTGTGATCTCTCTTCATCGTCATCTGATCACGATATTGATTCAACTGTTGTTAATCTGTCTAAGGCACTGGTCTAATATGATCTATCTTTCGAAGAGGTCGAAACCCCATAGATTGTTGAGGCACTTCAGCCTGAGATGATGGTTATGTTAGGTCCTCGCTATCATGAGGTTGGTTTCACTTCTGATCATTAAATTGTTGAAATATCTGAGCCTCCTCATCACTCATCTAGATGCATTGAAGGTAAATACCATGCACTGATTATGCTTCCTCCACTCGATTTGCACGATCCCGTGACTCATGCATTGTAGGAATCTTATATAGCAACTACATGTGCACAATGCAAGTTGTCTTTTTTTCTTTTGTTTTCTTACATGTCACAGTCAAGAGTATGTGTATGCTTAACCTCTACACATAGTGTTGCACAAAAACATGGTAGTTCCACGGATTACATGTCACTCACTTGCACTCACTTATGTTTTATGGACACTTTTAAACTCGAAGTGTGTTTGTCTTTAACGTTATATCTTTCATGTTGGTTGGTTCAAACAGCTCGGTTCTTCACGGAGCATGCCTTCATCAACATGGGTTGACTAATGTGTCAGTGGATGCATTGGAAGTATCACTTCATGTGAGCAGACCCATGCAACATTAGCTCAGGAGTAGGAGTAGTGTTTGCTTTTGGTTTGTTTTCTTGCATGCATGTTTTCTTATTATTTTTCATGTTTTATTATTTCCGTATTGTTTTCTTATGTGCTTTGTTTACGCATTTAGTTATGCTTTTTCTTTGTTTTGTTTTTATCTTCTTGTTTTCGTCCATAGGTTAGTTTAACATGAAATCGTGTGCGACTCTTGAAACAAGTTGGGTGAATTATAAGAGGACATGTGTAGTTGCCAATACTAGGTTATCTATCATCTTACCTCTATATGAAGAACTTTTTATCTTCATTCCATGATAAGTCGATGGAAAAAATGTATTGGTCAAAGTGAACCTTGGTGAAAACACAATGCTTGCGCACCAACTAGTATCACCTACTCTAGTCAGTTTTTTTTGGGTTCATTCTTGTTAACTCAGTCAAGAAGAGTAAGGTGAGGGGCAAAAACTTAAAAGGAATGCTAGAGGCATATATATAAACTACTTCTCTGAAGGAACAAACTCTTATGCTATCAAATAAGTCAGGATCCCTCTTCCACCTCTAAAATGAATAAGTGTTATGCATAGTTATGAAAATGAAAAGTGAAAACAATGAAAATTTCAAAAAATTTCGAAAAATGAGAATGAATAAGGAGAAAGAAGAGAAAGGCTTCTTGCACAGAGAGGTGATGCAAGTAACTCCACCGGGGTACTGACTAGGCTTGGTGGAAACAGATTAATGCTTGTGTTCCTGCATGACTCTCTCAGGGTACTATCCAGGTCTGCTAGCAGCAAAGCAACACTAGAGATGAAACTAAAACTCTAAAAACTTTAAATCTTGTGCACCAATATACCCCTCATCCCAATTGAAAAAACTATGTTGGCATGGCTTGGAATGTGTGCCAACTGACCAAGAGCTTTGAAGATGCTACATCTTACAATCAAGTAAGTGCAGAAACCAAGATGAACAAAAAACTCAACAATACTTCCAGAGGTGTTCGACTTGCTTTTCACGAACGAGGTCCATTTGGAGAGCTGAAGTTCTACTAGTGTGTCACCAAGTGTTGTAGTCGCTACAACCACCCTCTAATTTTATTTTTTTAGCTTCCTTTTAGAGCCTCCCTACCAACGATCCTTAGTAGCATGTCTTGCATTGTCAAGTACATAGGATTCATTAGTTTTTCAGTAGCTTGCAAGCCTTTGCATGTTAGTTTGCTTCACTCCCCTCACAAGCTACCATTCCGGACTGGTGCTAGTAGTTGGCTCAACAGCTCCCTCAGAAAATTGTACAATTCTGGAGGGGAATCAACCTTCCCTCCAGAAATTGCACATATATGCTCTCTAGCCGATTCAGCTCAAAAATTGTGCAATACAGTCAGAAAATCGTTGGGAAAATTGCACAATTTGGCCTAGTACTGCAGCTCAACCAAAAAATTGCGCAATTATGGGCAGTAGTCACCTACTCCTCCCAAAAATTGTGTAATACCTATGGGATAGCCATCCATACTCCTCCCAAAAATTACGTAATTCTGGGGAGAAGTCACCCGCTCCTCCCAGAAATTACGCAATGCCCAAGGGATAACCAACCCAATTCCTCTTAGAAATTGTGAAAATCCCTTTCTCAGTCAAGAAGGTTGTTGCATGTGCCTTTAGGTTAACCGGTTCCTTCCGGAACTGACCGAAACCAATTTTCATGCGTGGTCTACTCATCCCGAAATAGAAAAAGGCAGCATTCAAAGGAATCCCTAGATCTATGGATCTATTTTAAGAAGTTGGAGATTACATGCAAGTCTCATTTTAGAAACCTCTCACTGATTGTCACTTTCTCCTAGATTTATGGCATGAGCGTACTAACCTTGATCTTATCGAAGATCGTGAACCGGACACTACAAAGCTCATTCCTCACATTGACCTTGGAGCTCTAACATCCAACATTGCATCAAGGAGCCTTAGCACTTTCAGCTTTGTTGTTTCAGCGTAAGTCTTCTATTCATGTCTTGCATTGCATTTCTACAATTTTTTGTGTTTCGCTTTGTGTGAGTGTTTCCCTCTTGATTTCAATGAGTTCTTGCTATCGTTTTAATGTATGTTAGCTTGTAGAAGCATGGTTTTAGTTTTCGTTTGCATCTCACTGATGTCACATGCATGACACTATTTTTTCACCGATGATCGTTGCTACGATGACCCATTTCACACACATGCATGTTTTCCCATTTTCTAAATCCTGCACTTGATGTTTTCATGCATCCTTAGTCACTATTGTTTACATGTAGTTTCACCATCCATTTAGACTTCTCATGTTTTTGATTACCTGTCGACGGGTCTAGGCTACCTTAACCCAGACCTTGCCTTGTCCAACTAGAATTGCACATTTATGGAAGTGAAGACTCTATATTTCCTCTAGAAATTGTGCATGTATGGCCTATTACTAACCTCTAGGCTTGCATTGTCCAATTCTGGGAGGAAGTGCCTTGTTGTCCCTAGAAAATTTGCAATGTAGTTTGTTGGTTTACATGTCACTACTGACTAAAATTGCGCATTGCACAGTTTCAATCCTCAAGAGGCATGGTTGGGCTATGCATTGCACAATTCTAGCAGTCAGTTAGCCTCTAGATAGCTCAGACTATGCCTTCCACAATTTTGGTAGTTAGTCTCCTAACCTCTTGCTGAAAATTACACAATATTCATAGACAGTCACACATGTATGTTGCATGTTAGTCCTCTAGTATTTTTTGGTTTTTGATTGACAAATTCCTTGTCATGAGTGTTTCTACGTCTCCAACTATCATAGGTGTTTGTCAACCTCTCAGCAGCATAGGTACAATGGCTTCATGGACAACGGAGTTGAAGACATGATTTAGAGCACAACTGGGGATGCAGTTTATCAAGTGTCTATGAACTTGCCTATCTATGAAGACATTAAGTTTTTCATGGACAAGGATATCAAGATGAAATGGCACGGGCATCACATCGAGAAACACCATCAGTATCATCCAAAGGTAGCACAACTACATATAGAAAATGCAAGAGGAAGGTTGTTGACAACACAGAAGTGAAACAAAGTTGCAAGCTTAAGCATATCCACTTGTGATGAGAGCAAGTTTAGAGATTAAGGCTATGATCCAATGAAGTGATAAGTGAAGTGCACAAAGGCAGAGAGAGAAATAGAGAAGGAGTTACAGGTGTTGAAGTAGCAACTCAAGGAAGAATAGGAGATACACAGACAAGAGAACAAGTTGTAGTGGTAACAGTCACAGCAGGAGGTGAAACATGCAGAAATTCATGAAAATTTTCCTATATAGGTTATGAACCCATCAGGAAACTAGTGTGGAGCAAACAGGGTGCACAATGTTGTCAATCGCATGGAATATTATTCAGGGTCATGGATGTCATTGTGTGCATGCATGCGATCCCCCTATTTAGCACACTCACTGAAGTGAAGACAAGAAGCAAGTCAGGCTGGAGATGAAGATTTATTTTGACAAGTTTATGAGCATAGTCACTAGCATACACTTGGGGATCAACACAAACACTATGTATTAGTATACTTTTGTTCTAGTTGCACTCAAGATGATGATACACATGTTATCAAATGAGTTGGACAAAGGAGCCATATCAATGTACTCAAATGCAACGGAGGCAAGCGTTCACTTTCAACAAGATGTCACCATTGAGTGCACAAACACCATCATGGATGACCATGCTTAGCATCAGTTCACCACAGTCAATCATGAGGATGTCAAAGAGTTGGTCTTCCCACAATTGTTTGAGTCTGAGTGATGTCTTTCATGGCTTGCTCAAACCTATTTTGTCTCACATGGGCACATGTGCAGATTGTATGTAATGGCTTGTCAAGTGGAAGTTCAAGTGTCGATAGTTGAATGTAACAGTCATAGAGTAGTTGAAGAGTCATGAGGGTAGGTGAACAGTAAAAAAATGGGAATGTCAAGGACCACCCTACCATTTACTATTTATAGTACCTCATAACTCATTGTATAGGCTTTTGGTCAACCAAGCTTCCGATATGAGTATCTTAGAAAAAGCTTGGAGAGTAGTGTAATGAGCCTTGGCTTCTCCATAGTGCAAAGCTAGTACATCCCTTTGGAGGAGAAGGTGACAGTGACTGTAACATTCCAGTACCGAGACAAGTGGTTGGTCATGATTGTACTATATGATTGGAACTTTCACTTCTTAATATAGAATAGTCAATGTGTTTCATGCATATGTTGTTATTGTATTTCATATATCTTGGTTACTCTAATGATATATCTATCTCCTTTCTTATCCATGCATGTATGGATCCTCTCTATATAATTATGTATGAAATTTAGTGAGATGTGTTGTTTTTTTAACCATCACATTGGATTGTTAGCTTACTTTCTTTCCAGTCTGTGATGCATCTTCGCTCGTGTGTTCCCTTCCAAGCCATGTGCTGCCATAGGTTTCTAAGGGGCGCACTCACCTATCTTTCCATCTGTTAGAATCATTCATGCACCTTCCTTAGCTTTTTGTGCATGTCACATCCTTGCTACCAACAAGGAAATATTACTTGCCTCTCTGCAGAACCGTGGTCAAGGCAATACTGGATGACCCATTGTTGGGGCTCCTACACCAAACACCCTGAGGTCTAGTTGGGACTTCTTACCGAGGAGATCCCCTGACATGTTGGTGGGTCCAACACTATCAATAACTCGATAAATAATAACCATGTAATCCATGTATTATATAAATTATACATATTAGTAAGTCATACATAAGTTGCTTTAATAGACTAAAATATAATCCATCAATTGTTTTATATAAGTAGGTTCATTTGTTCAACTAAAATGCATTAATATTACATAAATTTCATTAAAAACATCATGAAAATACAAATAGGGCCTCAACATCAGTAGTTATACAAGTGAAAATGGGTATCATATGTGGTCAAAAAGTCACAAGCAGTCGTGACATATAGTCTCTACATCCTTTGAGGTAGTAGACCTTGGGCTACACTTGTCTAACTGGATCTTAACCTAGACCACCAAAAATGCCTAAGTTGTCATAATTTAGAGTCTAATATGAATAATGATTTAACCATAATGGTTCCTACATCCAAGACATAGAATTCCATTTAATCGAGTTTGTGAGATTCATTAGAAACTTAATGTTGTAGAACAAAAATATGAAAACAATCATGAGTTTTATGCACGTGAGGTAGCAGTCCAAGATGATAAGAAAATGGTACAATTTTACCTTTGATCCTAAAAGGTTCTATAAACTGAGGTGACAACTTTGTCCATTTCGCAAAATTAATGGTGCTATCGTTGAATCATATACCAATAAAAAATGGTCTCCAATTTCATAACTTCTATTGGTCCTCTTTGCATCAACAGAAACTTTTCTCTGCATTATGCTTCCTTTAACCTTCTTTAAATATATCTTACACATTCCTCCATTTATTGAATCAATTTTAGCCCTACTATTACTCTGTCCTCGAACCTTTACCAACTTAGTAGTGTCCTTCATGGTCCCTTGTACAAAGCTTGATAAGGAAACATATCAATTGAAGTATGGTAACTTTTATTGTAGGAAAACTCTACAAATGGTAGGTACTTCTCTCATAGAGTCTTCTTATCCATAACATACATTCCAAGTAATTTTCCTGTAACCTGATTTCCTCTTTTAGTTTTCACATCTATTTCCTAATGATATGAAATTCTGAAATTCAACTGAGTCCCCAATTCTTACTACAAACTTATCCAAAACCTAGATGTAAAGCAACAATCTCTATCACAAATGAACTTCACGGGTGATTCATGTAGCCAAATAACTTCACTTATAAACACTCATGTGATGTCCATATCATCATAAGTTTCTCTTCGTAGGATGAAATGGAAACTTTTGGTCAAGTTATTGATCCAAAATCTTTCGCTTATAGATGTGTTAAATAATTACATGCATAAATTGTAGATTAACATAGAAAACTTAATGTGCGCATGAGAGAAGAGGAGAAACACATAAAGCATGAAAGAAGACAACAAGACTTGGTAACAGAGTTCATCCGACTTGGACTATGTCTCCAGGTCCTACTCGATCAATGGGGAGGCCTTCATGCATTAAATGACATGGAAAAGAAGAGTACAAGCATTAGTTACAAAAAGGAGTCTTATACCTCCATACTGAAAAATCGATGAAAAATGCAAAACTCTGATGGAGAAATGGACAACACCATTGCATTTGTGGCATTGAGAAGTGTTGAAGCCATATAAAATTTGTCAAATTCTGACAAAATGAAAATTTGGCCCTCCTACGAAATTCTGCCTCGAACTGTGTGCACTGCCTCCTCTGCCTAGGTGCACTGCTGAATTTAGATTAAATAAAAACTGGGTGATAGGTTTCCTAATAAATATATTAGCGGAGTTAGTTTGAGCTTTGTATGATAAGGAGGAGCTCGGGAGGTCAAAACCTACCTCATCCCTTTCTTATACATGAAATCTCTTTATATTCAATGAACCCTCTTTTTTACATTATGGTTGTGCTGGGCCCGCCTTGGATAGCCAGCCACCATACCCACCTGCATTGGTTGTTAATGGTTAACATTGGGTGATTTGGGTTTGCTTCGTGCCCCAAGGGCCAACCCACCCATGTATGCTTTCTGTTGTTTGAGCCCCGTTTTGAGGGGTGGTTATGGTGGCTCCATGGGAGTGGAGGAGTTGTGTGAGGTGAGGGACCCATGGGAGGGGTTGGGGGTCATGGCCCACCCCTCCACCAATTATTTTATTTTAAATTTTTTGTGTGGATTCGGTTGGGAGTTGGGGTGGCAAGGTTGTTGTCCTGCCATCCCCTTTTTATAAAAAAATTTGCTATATAAAACAAAATGTGAATTTTTTGGAAATTCAGTTTTGGATGGAAAGGGTCTTTTTAAACAGGAAACTATTTTTCTTGGAATCTTGCTAGAGTTGGCTAGATTCCATCTACTAGAAAATGCCAAATTGTGTCCTCGTTAACCCCTCCAGTCATCAAAAGTCAACCCAATTTTGACTGCTTCTATCTCCTTTGTCCAAACCTAGATTGGAGTGTCATTTGCACCATTGGAATTAGGACGATGAGCACTTTGATTTGATGTCAAGTTCATCACCTTTCCACCACTTTGAATTTTGAGCTTCTCACATGCCACTGTGTCTGAAGATCCACTTGGATCAATCCTCCGCATTGAGGAGCTTTTGGACCACTAAAAGCTTTATCAGTGAATTGGCAAGTGAGGGAATTGTTCCCTCACTCTTTCTTTTTCCATCCGTTTTTCCTTGCTAGGGTGCATCCCCTTGAAACCAACTCGAAGGTATTCCACATCTCCTCGTCATGAAGTCATGGTTCTTCTATCAGGGATGATGTCTTTAGGTAAATCATTGAGATACTCTGGTGCAAATTCATCAACCGTAGGAACTCTTCCCATCTCTTCAGTGTACATAATCAATGGTGTCTCATATAGCTTTCAGTTCTCCACATTCACTATGGAGTGCATTTGCATATATATCGATAAATAAAGACAAAAGGCATTGTTTCCAATCTTCTCCAAAATGGTGAATGGACCATACCGGATTGGTCACAACTTCTTCCCTTCTCCATTCATCCCATCCTTGCTTATATGGAGCCACACTTTGTCACCCACTTGAAATTGATGGTCGACTTGGTGTTTGTCATGTCAATCCTTGTACTGGGCTTGAAATTTCTCCAATTGCTCCTCTACTGCTTGGTGAATCAACTAGATTTGTTGAATGAACTATTGCACTTTGTCCCTATCATTACATCCACTGGAGTCATCTTCCCTTCCAAATACCATATCAAGAGAGTATTTTGGCAGGTAGCCAAAACATGTCTCAATTGGTGAATGATGCGTAGATGAGTGCACTACTCGATTGTAGGAATCTTGCACACATGGAAGATTCTCATGCCACAATTTAGGATGTTTTCCACAACAGCCTCACAATAAGTGTACCACAGTGTGGTTTACAACCTCTATCTATCTGTCAGTCTATGGATGGAATGTCGTGCTTCTTTTTAACATGGTGTCCATCATCTTCCACAAGCTCGTCCAAAATTCTCTGGGAAAGCAAGAGTTCTGATCTAACACAATGAATGTGGGTACCCCAAAATGGACCAAACACAAGGGAGGTTTGGGCCTCCTGGATTACATGTGCCCTTTCTCCTATGGGTATGCACTATTTTCCAAGGTGATGTAACAGTTTCCCTTGCAAGTGATAGTTGTTCACCTGTGAACCATGGGTTAGTTTTGTATAAATCTCCTTAAAGTCATCATCGTTAGCATATTGTTCAGCATAAGTTTTAAAAGATAACGAAGCATTATGCA
>APFE030535803.1:0-30636 GCA_000404065.3 Pinus taeda | reverse complement strand
GCTTTTCCCATGCCACTATCTAAGGATCCCCCTGGATCAATTATCAACTACAAACAACATGGCATTGTGACTTTGTGATATGAGTGGTGCACCCATAATAATATCCATGAAAATGGCCTCTCATTTAGAGATAGGTAATGATGTAGTTGTGTGAATTCTATTAGGTGGTGATGGTCAAAATTTGCTCGCTAACATTGAAAATACCTAGGTAAAATCTAGGCCACATCATGCTTCATTACTAACTAAAAGAATATTATATTCATGTCTACATACCTATTCACACTAGGATGTGCACTAGGAATTCTTATGTGACTCCTCAAGGATAATTCTTTGTATACTCCCTTTCCCAGGGATTTTCTCCTTGAAATCCCAAGAGTCAATCTAGTTTAAAGGCATAGACCTCCAACTTTGGTTGCATTTGCTTCCCAGATTTAAGCGCTAATGTAACCATTAGATACTAACTATATTCAAAGAGTTTCTCTAACACACACTCCCTCAAATTGACTCACAAGGGTATTAGGGTGAACATATTGGATCTTTTTCTTAGCGAATCGGCTGCTAAATTCTATTTTCCCTTGATGTACAAAATCCCCAAATCATACTCACTCATGAATTCACTCTATCACCTTTTTCTAGATTTCATATAATTCTAAGTGAAGAGATGTCTTAGGATCTCATGATCAATCTTCAACTCAATGCTTATGTTGATGAACTAGTGCCTTCATAGTTTCAACGCTACCATCACCATTGTATATTGAGTGTCATAAGTAGTGCACATCTCTTCATGTTTCTTCAAATTCCTTATAAACATAACTCAGAATACTTCCTTCAAGGCATTCATGATGTAACACATCTCCTCCTCTGGGAATGACTAGTACTTTTATTGGTTGTGATTAGTACTTTTATTGATTGTTAAAAATCAAAATTTTATGACATAATGATGTATATAGATGTTTCTTTACATATAAACAATGCAATTAGAAACATTTGAAAGTGGAGCACTTGTAGAAGAGATTCTGGATAAGATAAATTTGCATGATAAGAATTCTAGAAAGGATTATGGATAAACTTAATGTATCACAGATAAAGATCCATTAAGAATTTAGCTGGAGATATATGCCCACCCCGCTCGCCCGGGCCCCCAACGAGTGACCAAAAGGTCAGAGGATAATTCTTGGAATCAGCCTGCAGCCTCTTCGCCAGTGGATGGGAGCCCGAGTGAGCGAGGAGTGGCAAGTGGGTAGGGGACGGGGTGTGAGGGAGGGAGCTTTCGACTAAAAAGAAAAAAAAACCCATAATGTGGGATTCCACTCTAGGAAAATATCCCCCATGGAAAGAATTCATAAAATGCCTATTGCAAACATCAGTGTGGTTGTTGATCTCTTGGTAAGAGAGAATCTCCACATGTGGTAGAGCTGAAGAAGAACAACTCCATGGTTTGGAGGAAAACAATGCTCCATTCTCAAGTGTATTATGACTGTGATTGTTCTAGTTAGGTTATGATTTTCATTGTTTTACACATTCAATATTAGTATTGACTACTTCATTTGCTACTTACTGTGAGAATAACATGCCAAGGAATGATATATATATATATATATATATGGGGAACTGATGTCTTATTATTGACGAGATGGTAGTAAGGGTTTCTAGTAATGTGGTACTCTTACAGAACAGGAACTACTAAGATATTTGCTTTGTAAGATTCGGTAATATTATGCTTTTTAAGAGTTAGAATGGTTATGCCAAAGTAGAATGGAGTAGTGCTAAATTTCTACTTACTTTTTGGTAATATGACTTATTGAATCAGTATTGAAAGTAGCAAGTTAATACGCATGCACATTTATATCACTGAGACTTGACCAACCAAACACTAGATCACTAGAGATGACCAACACATGCATTAAGATAGATATGGAAAGAGCCATAAATAACCTATGGAGATAGCTATCACTAAATCAAATAATTTAAACAAGTATAAATGCATTCTTAGGAAATTATATGGGCAATACAAGAAGTTTCAATCATAATGAAATTAATTCATATATAGCTCTGTTTAAAAAAAAAGGATAGATAAAACCCTTATACATAATACAATAATCCAAATCCTAAATTCTCGCTTTAGCACCTAGTCGTAGTTGTGAATAAATGCAGAATTAGTAAAGCAATTTTTGTATAGAAAGAAAAAGAAAAACATCTCCAAAGAAGGGTTGTACATGACCTTAAGATGCTATTGAAAAGAGGCATCATTCTATTACCATAGCTAATCAAGTAGAAACCCTAAGGCACTAGGTAGAAGAGTATTTTAAATCTCTATGACAGAAACATTCAGCCTTCTCTTGTAGAATTCAAAAAAGTGTGTTTGGATCAGTATTTCAAGAAAATATTTGAGATAGAGATATATCGAAATCGAGCAATAGGAAAAAACCAAAGCAGGAAAGAGAATGATAAAATAAAATTTCTATATATCTGTCCAGAGAGTAAGGAGAACGAAATAACATTCGACATGCAACTTAACAGTAGTGTTGGAAACCTGATAGAATTAGAAAATAAATTGTCTCTACAATGATAATTAGCGGAAGAGCATCACAATATCATGAAGAGGAGAAAACCCCATGAGTACACGATGTATTGAAGTTGAACCAACACAGAAAATTGATAATATAAATGTATTTCAGTAGTGAAAGGATCAATTATACAGAAAAATCAAAGTAAAATATACACGAAACAAAACCCATGTAAGTTACTATAACCTTCACCTGAGAAGATGAGCATGCATATATTAAAAAGAACGAATAGGAAAAATGAGTTTTCCAGTAAATGACTGAGCTTAAACCCAATACTGGGTATGCTCTATATAGAAAGGGAAAAAATAATAATTGATCAGGATATTTAAATTATAGAGTTACATGAATTTAGCTCAGACATATAATGACTTTGGAACAAAAAAAATATTGATACCACTATGTGGTTAACCAAAAATAAATATTAGGGACACACATAACATGAAAGGAACTAAAATTGTAAGCTTCAAGTCATAATTCGACAACAGGAAACAAGCAAACAAAGAGAACCTAATTGTGACCACCAACGCCCAGAAAGCACCGGAGCAAGAGCCAACTGACATGGAGAGGGACTAAGGCATATGATGCATTAACTAGGGTGGGAGCTTGAGATTGAAAACTTCAAACATAAATATTTGGAATTCCTAAGTTCCTGTAAGCAAAGAACAACCACATCTGCAAAGGAAAAGATGGGAGAATCATACACTATGATTGGAAATGAATAATTTCACGAGGAGATGCAACTATAACTAGGGAAGCCACATCATACCTGTAGTTTTTTCGAGAATAGTCAAAAGGGCTCTGAGACCATTGATTGATATGCTCAAAGTCAAAATAAACTAGGGTCAATACAACCCTCATGACCCAGCTTTGCGAGACTCAATTTCTTGTAGGAAAGAAAAGACCAAAACCTAAGGAGAATTGGAAAGGTACCTGCAAGTGTTCCATGATCCTGTCCAATCTTCAATGGTAAACCAGGGCTGAAATCACTACAACAACTTCCACAGCATAGAAAATCAGAGGTTAAGTGTAGTTGAAAATCTAGGTCTCTGCAACAAAGAAAAAGGAATGCATTGTAAGCCACTCTCTGCCTATAAATTAAACTAATTGAACATGAAAGCAAAAGAAAAAAATAAAAAAAATAAATCACTGGAGAAAAAGGAAGAACACAAATGATAACTGCCACTGAGCACCCTGCACCATAAAATGCCACCATGGAGGATTTCCTTCTAGAAGAAGAATGTAAAATATAGAATACCTGACTCCTGATAGACATGATATCCATTATATAGGGGAGTTTAAATTAAATTCATCTCCTAAGCGATTTGATAGAAGAAGGAACTAGTGCAAGGGTGAAAAGGATACTGTAAGGTGTCCACATGGTAAATGATGAGGTGCAGGGAATGTACTAATTGGTCTCGGAGGGTAGAGGAAAGTGGTTTTGCCACTCTAGGATCATACAAAAACCTACAAAACCCTCCCCTCAGAGCGTGGCGAGAATAGAAATGCATAACCCAAATGGTACTTATGGTTTTAGGCACGAGTTTAGGGTTAGGAAAAACTTCCACCATTTATCCTCCTTCAACCAATCACGACCATAGATCATGACCATGGTAGGGTTGGGTGCACACCACAAGAGAACTATATCTATCGCATGAATATGACCATATGGCAGTGGGGTACTACACCATGCAAAGGAGGAGAGTAACGTAATTCAATTCCCACTGTACAATGGTGAGGTGTGTATCCAAATACAAACTAGCAATACGCCCCACTCATAATCCAAAACATGGTCTGGAAACCAATGTGAGATAAACTTGAATTAATATAAACAATAATTGATGTATTTCTATAAGAGTTAAGTATAATGAAAAGAGAGTGAGGGGGTAATTGTGTAGGGGCGTTAAGAGTAATGAGAGTGTAACCCAAGTTTTTATGACAGCTTTGATGAATAATTCAAAACCTTCACTAGTTAGACATAAGAAATTTTCTAATAACATCTCTAATTTGAATGGGAGCTTGCACGGCCTTTCTACTTTCACCTCAGCCATTGATATGCATGAAACAAAAACAAAAGAACTGCGGTTATATTGATGTCGAGATCTGACAAATGAAAACTTTGAATTCCTACTCCATGTCAAGAACTCAAAGGATTAATGCATTAGTTAATAATATCTTTAGCTCAATGAATGAATTTTTGAAATCATATATCCATTTTTATCTAACTCCCTTATGTTGTAATGTGGTGATGGGTTTCACAATCTTTGAAAAACCTTCCATCAATTGATGATAATAGCATGCTATCCCCATGAAGTGATGCACCTAATGATCATTTTTCAATACCGATGAATACATTATGGCCTTCACCTTCTATGGATAAATCAAAATCCTTTCTCCTTAAAAAATGTGCTCAAGGTAATGAATTTCCTTCTAAAATAAAGAGAATTTTCACAATTTTCTATACAACTTATTTTCCCTTAAACATGTCAACACATCCCTTCAGTGTTCTTTATGCTCGTTTCATTACTGCAATACATGAGAATAAAATACATAAATACTTGCACAAGTTGGTCCAAATACTTTGAAACACACCATTCATGAGGCTCATAATAATTGTTTGTGCATAGGTCAAACCCAAAAACACTACTACAAACTCATAATGTCCAAATCACTCGTATGAAAGGTAGTTTTTGGGATGTCTCCTTCCTTAGTCTTTAATTGGTGGTATCCAAATTGGAAATCAATTTTTGAGAAAATTGTTTCTCCCTTAATTTGGTTGAAGAGATCATATATTCCTGCTACTATGTATTTGTTCTTTAACATGGCTTGATTCAATTTCTTGTAATATATGCACAATCTTAAGGAACCATATTTTTTCCTTACAAAAATTTCTGGCACACCCTAAGCTTAAAAGTTTGGTCTAATAACTTCCAAATATAATAGTTATTTTACCTGCATTTACAACTCACAAATTTTTGGAGCTATTATCCTATATAATGTCTTTGATATTGGATCCACGCCTGGTCTTAGGTCGATTGTGAAATGGATCTCCCTCTTAGGGAGAAATCCTAGAAGCTTTTTGGGTAAAAAATCCTCAAATCTTGATAGAACTAGACATCGATCTAAGGAGGGACCGTTATTGCCACTTATGGCCTCAACTACATATGATAACACAGATCTCAATTGATCTACATTCATCATCTAAACATACCATTTTCTTTTTGAAACAGTCTACCAAAGCTTGATGAGCTTCTAGCAAGTCAATTTTGATGATTACGCCATATACCCCCAGTTTAGTGACAATTGTCTTTAGTACAATTGTAAACACATCAAGTTTTACCTATTATTTACATTACTTATGTGTGTGTTAAGATGGTTAAATTTGATACGAATTAATAAAAAAGTTGCAATCACCAAATTCTTCAATTGTCATCAATTCGAGAGCTATGCTACAAAGTTTCTACACGAAATGTATAGAAATAATAATTAAAGAGGAGAAATAGGTCAGGCATTGGCTTCACATTTTTAGCTATACTTCACCCTTATCACATGCATGGACAACACTCCGATGGGGAGGTTGTGGTACTTAGATTTCAATGCCTCCTTCCACATAACAGGGTGTAGAGAATGTTTTACTGACCTGGAGGAGAAAGGTCTCCATATGCATATTGAGCTTGGGGATGACAGAAGGTATAGTTCCATTGGTATTGGTACAGTCCATTTAAGAGGGAGCCAAGATCCCCTCTTTGCCTCACATATGTCATGCTTGCTCCAAACCTAAAGAAGAACCTCATTCTGTAGCAAATTTGGAAGACCATGGTTATGATGCAATCTTTAGGAAAGGGAAAGAATTCTTCAGACACATATCGACTAGACAGGTGAAGCAAATCGAAGTTTTTGTGAAGTACCTATAGAAGTTGGATGTGGAAGATTGCGCTTCATTAAGAAGTAAGGTAGAGAAAGTGCAGAGTTGTGATGCGGTTGAGCTTAGGCGTAGGAGATTGGGCCATTTGCATCATGACACCCTCAAAATTATGTAGAAAATAACCATTGGCCTCCCTGAAGGATCACTTAAGCAGTAGGATGTATGAAAGGGTTGTACCTTGGGAAAGTATTTGAAATCCACCTTCCATGATCGAGACAACAAATCATATACAACCTTGGAAATAGTCCATTCTAATTTTTGTGGACCTTTCTTGACAACCTCCACTACCATACATGAGTACTACATTATTTTTGTTGATGATTTATCAATAAAGTTTTGGATCTTCTTCTTACAGAGGAAGGATGAGACATTCTCAAGGTTTTTGGATTTCAAGGGACTAATTGAGGAAGAGACCAAAAAGAAGTTGAAGGCTCTTAGGAGAAATGATGGACGTGATTACGTTTCAAATGAATTCAAGGATTTCTGTGTGAAAGAAGGAATTTGAAGAAATCTAAAAACACTGCATAACCCGTAGTAGAATGGGGTAACTGAGAGAAATAATTGTGCCATTGTGGGAGCTACGAAAGCTGTGCTACATGACCATGGTCTACGACTACATTTCTAGGAAGAGGTATGTGATACAACAATCTACGTGTAGAACTAGAGTCGTTATCAGATTCTTCATATGATTACATTGTAGGAAGATTGCATGGGGAGAAATATAAATGTGTCTCACTTTAGAATTTTGAGTGCCTCTGTTTATTGCCATGTCTCCAAAGATTCAAGGAAAATATTTGAGCCGACAACACTTTTAAGAGTTTTTGTGGGATACATTGAAACTCCACAAAATTACCATGTGTACTTACCTTCCCTCATAATGATAGTTTTGTGAAGGGATGTAAACTTTGATAAGGAGAAAGTGATGTGGTGCCATGGGAGCTTTAGATCCCACCTGAAGAAGATCTTTTAGCTCCAAATGAGGAGCCCCGGGAAGTTTTGGAGCCACCAAAAATAGAGGAAGAGGGAGTGGATACATCTACTCAAGCACAATCATCTAGAGAAGGAAGAAAAAGGAAAAGGGAAGTTGATAAAATTTTGTAGGACGTGAGGGAGAATGAGGGAGCTCCTTTAAATTTGTGTAGGAAAAGGAGGTAACATGACAGGTGCATTGGCTACATGGCTCTAATGAGTGAGCTTATATACACTAAGCCATCATATTTTCAGGAAGCAGTAGAGAAACCTATTTGGGTTGATGCAATTGTGTAATAATATGAATTCATCATGAAGAACAATGTTTTCTATGTGGTCCCAAGACTGGTAGATAAATCACTTGTGGGTTTGATATGGATATTCAAGGTTATGCATGCAATAGATGGAAGCATAGAAAGGTATAAGGGTATATTTTTGACCAAATCATTATATAAAGTTGATAGCATTGACTATGAGGACACATTTTCCCCCACAGAGAGGTATTCATCCACTAGATCAATTCTTGCATTGGCTGCATAGATGGGGTGGAACATCCACTAGATGGATGTAAAAACAACATTCCTCAATGGGGTTATTAAAGAGGTGGTGAAAATAGAGCAACCAAAAGGTTTTGATACATTTGATTAGGAGTGTCAAGTGTGCAGACTCAAGCAATCAATATTGTACGATCTCAAACAACCACCCCATGCTTAGTATACTAGGATTGGTAGTTATCTCACTGGATTGAGCTTCACTAAAACTGAAGCAGATACAAACCTTTCTTTTAATTTGATAGTAGGTAAATTTCTTATCATTGTTTTATATTTTGATGATTTAATATTAACAGGTGATGAGTAGTTGATCAACTCTTGCAAGGAAGATCTTCTAAGGGAATTTGAGATGAAAGACATGGGTCTCATGCACTACTTCTTCAGGATGGAAGTATGGCAAGGAAATGGAGAATTGTTTGTGTCTCAAGGAAATAATGCCACCAAGATACTACAAAGATTATGCATGAAGAGTTGTAAGGCCAGGGAGATACCTCTAGTGATCAATTGGAGGAAGGAAATTGTCACTTCAGGTGAAGAGGTGGATGTTTCCATTTATCAACACTTAGTGGGTTCACTGATGTATCTTTTGAACACATTACCATATATGTGCTATGAAATCAACCACCTAAGCTACGTTATGGTTAATTCAACCAAATTGTATTTGAAGGCAGCTAAGGATGTTTTATGGTACCTCAGAGGAACTACTTAGTATGGATTATGATATGTGTGGATAGAGGGGGTGAAGCTATGTGGCTTCATAGATGCATATTTCACAAGGAGTCCATCCATAGAAAAAATACATCCGCTGGAATTTTTATTTTTGGGTCCACAACGATTTATTCATACAACAAGAAGCAAATATTTATGCCACTCAGCTCAGTAGAAGCAAAATACATGGTTGCAAGTCAAGAAACATGTGAGGCAATATGGATGAGAAAGATACTTGTGGGATTTTTGGTCATGAGATTAATCCTATTGTGATCTGTTGTGATAATCAGATTTACATTAAGCTATATGAGAATCTAGTGTTACACAATCAATCCAAACATATAGATATTTGGTATCATCATTTACAAGATTGTGTACAAAGGCAGATAATGTTGCTACAAAGCATTCTGACAGAGGAACAATATGGTGACATTTTGATAAGGACCTTGTCAAGATGGAAGCTCAAGTTCCAAAGGTGCAGGATATGGGTGGTTGATAATCCCTTTCTTTCTAAGAGAGACTATTGAGAAATACAGTAAGAAAGTCTCAATTTGACTTTTCCTTGGTCAATTTGAGAAAATTGGAATTTCTACATGAGTAGAGAACATGGAGGTATTTAACTTGTGTGACATTGTCTATGTCACTTAGTTTACTTTGTAAAATTGAGCTAGAGGGATTGGAGTTTAGTTAAGTGTGTGTGACTTATAACTTGTAGCAAACAAGCTAAGTTATTTCCAGTTGTATTCAGTTAAACTAGATCTAACTATTGATAGAAATAATAGAAGGTTAGTTGTGTAGTGGGACAATAGTGTAACTCAATGATCATCTAGTTAACTAATCAATCAACCTAAAATAGCTAGTGCATGCGGATAATTTGAGTTCCCCAATGGTGGTGGAGATTACAAGGTAGTGCAACATCAGTTGTTAGCTATTCTTGAGTGTATAGATCATGTTACATGCATCCAGATGATCAACCTTGGGAATTTCATAGTCAATTAGAGGAAAATTCCTACATAATAGTGGCCTAATTCATAGAAATTTCGCAAGGAAATAGGGGCTCAAATTGAGGAATTTGACTAAGTCTAGGTCATAGATTCTCATTCAGTAGAGAGATAAGTTATTGACTTGCAGGTTGTGATCAAAGTGAGAAGGAAATTTTAATGCATTATCTATTCATCTGATTAATGTAAGCAGACTTAAGGGGCTTTTAGTAGTTTCTTTCCCCTAGAAAAATATTGTGCATGTGTGGTATCTCTTATTGCATGTGTGCAATTGTTGTTATAAATTGTGAATTAAATTCCACAGATCAATAGAGTAGGATTGCGTCTCTTGATTATATATCTAACTTCTTAAGTAGTTGCAATTGTATAACCATATTTTCTACATAGTTTTTTTTAGTCAATCCATTTTCATGTAAATCTCCATTATCATGAACATTAATTATTCCATTTAAGGTATTAGAGTTACTATAGGATTTAATAGCCTAAAAATCATCATACTAACTAAATTTCTTTATTTTCCTCCTTGAACACTAATCTCTTTGAGTAGACACAACAATATTCATGAATTTCATGATAGAAAGACAATTTGTTATTGTTGGTTGTGTTTTTGGTCATATATTTTTCTTTGGATACTGATGTTATAATGTTTTTTATGCAACATCTTATACTCCCTAGAATTTGTTTAATAGGTTCTATAAGCATGTCAAGCTTGTTAAGGGTTATTTTGGTGGGGTTTAGGGTCCATATTTGGATACTAGACCAAATACCACATATGACATCTTGTTTTAGGAGCATACACCCTAACAGCATTCCACAAACTTTTACAATATGTAAATAAAATAAACAATATATTTAACACCATCATATTTAAAATTCAGAAACATAATTCATATGTATATATTTTATTTCATGAAAATTTAAAAAAATAATTCATATGTATATATTTCATTTCATAATAATTTTATTTAAATTTAATCATAAAAATAAGAAAGACAATACCTAGTTTTGGTTACTAGGTTGTGGTGCTCATGCTAGGAATACTACGCTAAATATGTCATCTTCTCAACTAGGAAAATCCATCCCACTTCCCAACCCTTGGAGCCTCCATACGTTCCCTAAACCTTCGAGCACAAATCAAACCATAATCATAGTGTGTTCAACAACCCTCTAATGCCTGATACAAAAATGAATCCCTCATTCTTTGTCCCACTCCAAGGCCTCTCCTCTCCTCCAAGTTCTCCACCAAAGCCTCCCATAAGCATCCCCTTGATGATCCATGTAAGAATATCCCTCTTGCAATGTTTTCCCCACACAATTAATTAACCACTAATCAGGTTTAACAATGATCAATTTTAATACTAATCATAGAATACTAATGTATAGGTGGGAGGCGTGAGTATGTATCTAGTATAATCACACTTCATAAATATACTAATAATACTTATAAATGTCAGTTACATAAGTGAATCCACCATCAATCAACAATAGGTAGGTTAATTAAATAATGTAATATAATGTTAGTAACATAATGTAAGATAATAAGATAATGTAGGGGCATTAAAAATTTATCATCTCAATCATAGAGTTCCTTTCAAGCATGAGACTCCACAAGATGGAAATGTAGAATTAGATAAAGGGGTGGTTATTCAAAGAAAAAAACTTGAAAATGTCACTGCTAACCACAACATGTGATGTTAATTGACCTTTAATCTTGCAAGAAGCTCTCATTTAGGCCTCCTTTATTAAAGTTTCAATTGATTCTTTCAAAGTAGTGATTAAGGAGGAGAGCATATTCTTCACCTTATTTCCCTAAAGCTTCAATGGGTTATTTCAATACAACTATTAAGGAGGAGAAGGACATGAAAACTAAAAAAACAACCCTACAATACAACATTGTGTAAATTCTCATGTTGTGCAAAAAGACTCTTAGTGGATACATTTCACACTCTTTAGTCAATAAAACTATTGCATGGCCATGCTTTTATGAGATATTAAAAACAATCTTAATTTCAATAGATATTTATAAATAATTTTCAAAATACTTTTTAGAAAAATAATGTCCACTTTTACTAAATATCACTTTCATACTCTGAATACTTATAAAGCTTTTAATACCCTAAATCTACTTTAATATCTATAATGTACCTTTCACATTTAACAATTTCAAAAACTTGTTTAGAATAAATATGATATGATATTATTCAATAAAATAATTCTAACGAATAAATGTAATAATATAAATATCTTTGATAATAAATTTTCATTTTGTATTAAAAATATTATTTCTTAAGTTAATTACATGTTTTATAATATAAAAAAGACATTTTTTAAGTATGCATTTTCCAATCCCTATCCGCAAACGCTCTGCTTTTAATGCATTCCTATATTAATAGGATCATTACTTATTCCCATCAATAATTGTAATAGCTGTGATCTAACATCTAAGAATTTATCTTTTTATGATTTTGAAGAACAACGGAAAGGAAAAAGGGAACTAATAGCGATAACCTACAATCTTCAAGAAGAATACACTTATTAATTTTATATTATATATTATTATATATATATAATAAAGGCTTAAATATTAAGGATTGATCTTAAATTTCATTAATTTATATAATTATTTATACCTATCATATATATTTATATCCTAATATTGTTTTATATATATTAATTATATATATATATTTATCATTTTGTTGATTTTTTTTAAACATAATGATGTTTATTATATTATATATCATTTGTTTATTTATTATTATAAGAATAGATAATAGGGCTTGGTTGATTTTGATTTAAGCGAGGGAAAATTCCACAATAACTTTTAGGTTGTTACATGTATCTTTTTTTGTAGACCATGAGTGTTGAAAATTAGGGAAATATTGACACAGGGGTGAATCAATATTGCACAATTTTTAATAATTATTTGGCTGATTAAACACATTCATCAAGAAAGCATGTCTCAAATCACATAAATCTTTAATAGATGATGTTTACAAGGAATTCCATATGTGCTAAAACATAAAGTTTTATTTATTATGATCTAAATACAAGCACCAACTCCAAATTACATCAAATTATGACAAAAACAACCTACAAGAGGATCTAGCCCCTTTTTCTTGCAAGAACCCACTTGCTGGAAGCACTAAATCCTTAATATTTACATGCATCAATATGAAGGAGACTCTAATCAAGTGCCTACTTGCTTAACCTATTAGCCCCCTCTTTCATCATTTTTCAATCTCAAATCTGAGGCTCTTTACTTTGATATATTACTAAAACAAAGATTTATTCTCATATATGCTTATCCTCTTTGATCTTTGTTCTGTAGAACCCTACTTCTCTATAATTCTTTGATTCAACTAAGGTTACACACATAATCAGGAATTCTCATCCACAAATATGATTTTCAATCAATTTTTTCTACAATTTAACTTTAAATCTTCATATTTGCAATCTTCAAATTCACAGTAGCTTGAAAACTTAACTGGCCCACACAACACACCTCTTCCCATTCTCACTTTGACCTTCTAAAATTAGCATTTAGATAACATTTATTTTTCGTCAATGCAACTCCTTCTCATCATTTCTCACTAACTCCATTGTTCTTCACATCCAAAATAAAGTTTCACGATGATTTGCATGAGAACTACATCTTATCAAGTCATCTTTCTGCCTTTTATAGACACAACACTTTTAATTTTTATGATAAAGACTTTTATCACTTCAGTATTTTTCGTTAAAATGTGTTTCTCAGTGCCACAAAATTTATGGTTGTAGGCCCTTATTTTCAACTCCCTCGTGCATATGACCACAGTCCCAAACTAAGGATTTAAACCCAACGCACCTAACTTAGACCTATGCAAATCAGTTCACCCAATTTTAAATATCCACTAACTTCTACAGAATACATATTGACTCAATCAGGATTAACAATGAAGAGGTCACTACAAGCATCCCCCATTATCCAAACTTTAATAGGGGGTGGTCGAAAGTTTTTCACATGTGAAGTTTAAATGTCTAACAACTTTCTAAAATGTGTTGGTTGATTCCATACTATAATTAAATTTTACATTGGAGATGTCACATTGCCCTAGAGCCCCCCACCTATGCAAACATTAATAGGCGGATGAAGGGGGGGAGCGGGCTTGTCTAAAGGTTTTTGTCATATATGCCTACAATGGATGGTCATCCTAAGTTAATTTCCAAGCCTTTTGCGCTAACGAATGGAGACCTACCAGACCATCTACCACATAATTTACTACCATAAATCATGCAACATCACCACCACGTCACTAATACATGTCATTCAAAAAATGGCCACTTGACCACCTAAAAATTCCAAATACACATGCCACATGTCCTCACCTTGGTGTGCCATGTCATCGTCTTCAACCCATCTCTACTAATTTACCTTGCAATTTCATCTAGGTTCCACATGGTGTTAGGCGCTGGGTAATCTGAGATCTAGTTGTTATTATTATGTCTTACATATTATAATCCCTAGAGGTTTGTATGCCTGGATGGCCTTGAAGAGACAAGATTTTGAAAAAACCTGTATTATTGGGCTAATTCAGTATCTGAATTGTTCCACATATTCCATGGGTTGATATATCCTAGATGACTAGATGGTTGAACATTATAGTGCATCCTTATCTGAGTCTGAATCAATGAACATTTGACTAGTTCTGAATGTTTCTCAACTCTCAGATCACTAGATGGCTAGATATTCATTCACCCCCATCAGAACCATGACTCATTGGAACCTCACTTGGATTCCATCACTTCAAAAGGATTTTTCTTCTCATTGCTTAGGATTTTGACCAAGTGCTACATCCCACTAGAAATATCTCTAAGAGGGTTTATCCAACTAGGCACTTGTCATGTGCTTTTGAACATGTTACCTACAAACAAAATAATTTCAAATATAGGCTACTCAACAAACAACCAAGTCATCATAAGACTAGCATATTGTTAATAAAAAAACCAAGACATCAATAACAGCTTAAGTTTCATGCATGAAAGCTCAACAAACTTCTCCATAACTTAATATCCCCATGGATGTCATAGTGGGCATAACACTTTTAACTAGTATGTTCCTTCTTGTAATGACCCCTAGGTGAGCCCAAAGGAAGGGGCCACATACCTAGCTTACTCAACACTAGGAGCTTGACCTCGATAGACCCAAGGATAATTGAGTCTGTGCCTCATGATAGAGGGCCAAAGACTTGGTAGGGGGGCTTTAACCACTTCGTCTACCCATCATGGCTAACACTTCTAACTCGTTATTTTATTATATTGGTAAAAACTAAAACGAAAATAGATTTCTCATAGACCCTAAGCATGACCTCTAATAATTAGGCTAGAATGTATACCCTCTTTCAAGAAAATATTTTGACACAATTCTTACCAACCACATCCATATTAATAATTACTCTAACATTATTTGTCGCCTTGATTTACAAACCTCTCCTTTGAATTCCACTCTCTCTCAACTATTCTAGAAAATCCAAAAGTTTCTCAACTTAATTCCCCATTCAGAAGCTAAGCATATATTAAAAAATCTAAATAAAACAATAGATTAGAGATATTGACATATCAAACATTGTCAAACTTTAACATAACTTCTAATACCTTAAGGACCAAAGTGTTGAGAAATGAACTAGTATCGGTCTTCGTAATTGTTGTGTAGTTCATGACATGATGTAATTTATACGTATATGTAAAAAGAAGAAAATAAATCATTTTAAAGATATTTTTATTAGCATGGGTTTGGGGCCCATTTCATTATATTAATAGTTCAAAGCACCCATTGAGTGCTTCTAGGGTTGCGTCATGATTCATTGTACTTGTTATTATGTTCTAGATCCTTATTGGTTGTATCAAAGAAATAAATTTATTTTGATGTAATTCGGTTGTCTACACCTCTAGCATCAAGGCCTCCTGCCTATCCTCCATGTTGGCCCTAATGAAGAGCTTCCACCTCATTGTGAGACTATATATAGGCCAAAACTTTGACATATTATGGTATCCATCCAATCAAGGTTCAATCTACAATTTTCAGGAAAGAAAGAACTATGAAGGAAGTTAAAAGGGAAGGTTTTGCCATTGGAGGGAGGAAGGAACCTAACCAAAGAAGAGAGGGACTGAAATATGCTCATTTTTTGTCACATGTGTGAATAAATTTGAAGTACAAGTGTGAAGGCTCAGGCTTGAGGGTGCAAGCCAAGATTTCAGATGTTGCAGAGATGGTTGAGACCCCGTTTCAATTATATTTTGTATGGTTGACTTACGTTGACTTTTGAGGATTTGACTAGAGTTTAGGTTGTCTTCATGGGACCTTGACTTGATGGATTGGAGGAAAAAATTTTCTTGGTCAAAGGGTCTTGGTTGTCTCATTTGATTTGGTTCCAAAAGAAGAGAAGATAATTTTTGGGTTTTCCCCTAGAAGAGGGGTTTTTCCCTAGTTAAGAGCCTACATCTTGTCTTCTTATTTTTTTGATCTTCATGCATTTATCTTTTGGTGGTTGCTTGATTATAAGAAGATAAAAGAAGACATAAAAGAAGTTTATAAGAATGCTAAGAAATCACAAGTAATTATCAAGATAAGAAAATCTTTCTCCCTTTATGATATTCTAACATAATGGAACCTCAAGAGAGGAAATGTTGGCATAAAACATTGTTGTACTCTAACGAGGCTACAATTTTCCCCGGAAAACAATGGAAATCCGGGTAGGATTTTGAAAAAGGTATAGTATAATTTTTTGGAAATTTGGGTTACAAGTTTGAAGCTTCAAATGTTTTGTTGCATTGGGGTTCGTAATGGTGTTGAATCAATTTCCACCATAAAAAAATGATTCAAACACTTTTAAGATTAGATTTACTGGAAAAAAAAAAAAATAAAATAAAAAAAAAAAAAAAAAAAAAAAAAAAATCCCGAGATACGAAATTTACCATTCAAATAATAATTGTGTTGAATCAATTTCCACCATTAAAAAAACAATTCCAACACTTTTAAGGTTAGATTTACTGCTAAAAAAAAAAAAAAAAAAAAATATATATATTATAATAATAATAATAATAAAATAATAAATAAATAAATAAGTAAATAATAAAAAATAAAAAAATCACCAAATTCTACCGAAAATTTCACCATTTTAACTTCAGTAAACAACCCTAAAACATTGGTAACGAATAATACATAATACATCACCATCAATGTGCAGAGTGCATGTCATTGACAAGGCGTGGAATCATTGCAAAGGGTGCATGAGAAGGCAATTAAGTTCAATCATTAAAGTTAGAAAGACGAGTATTGTTGTGATCTCAAGAGAAAAACATAATTTAATAATTTGGAGAAAAGAATGTTTCTTGAAATGCGATAATATAAGATACTTTTATTAATGTCCAACGAATGACCACAAAAGTATGTCATTGGGACTGCTCTGTACCACTGTATCGATACAGAGTGGGAGACCAAGCAAGAAGCAGAAAGTAAGAGATGAAATTACATATTTCCCTAAATGCAGATATAAACTGGCTCTGATAGCTAAAAATAGATTGGGGAGATATGCCTAGAATCTGGAATACAAAAAGTGAGAGCAAATCAGACTCTACTAGTAACCACTCTTCTAACATCCAAGGTCTAATGAATTTCTGGATAGAAAACTCTCTAGAAGAGGAACTATTATATAATTTGGACTGCAAATGGTGCTGCTGTCAGGATGATTTTTCCCACCATGGAAGCCAGGGAGGACTCCCCTGGCTATTAGCTAGGTCACAAGGTTTGTTGAACTTCAAACTTGAGGTACAAAATTTTGGCAACCTCTAAAATATTTTTCAAGGTTTTGCAAATCTCATTGAACCTCATAGCCATTAACCAAATTCATAGATCAAAACTCACAACCTCATGTCGCAACCCAAGTTTGTAATCTATCGTTTCAATTTCCAAGTTCCATGATAGCATTTTTTATGTTTATTGATGTTAATTTCTTACTATATAGATGAACCTAATGGCTAACCTCACCCAAACCTCATGAAAAAGTTTGAACTCGAACCTGAACCATGTAACTTAGGCTGTTAGTGTGGGGTCTAGAATGGGCATGTTGCCAGGGTCGTTGAGAAGTGGTGATAGTACCCTAAGCTTGCACTGATCTAGGGGCAGGGGACGTAATATGAATGGTCTGTCTCTGGAACATAGTAAGAAAATGGCTATTTTGAACAAAAATATTAAAATGAGTAGTTATTGGTAAACCACTGATTTTAAAAAAATGGGAGTGAATTTCTTATGTCAGTGAGCATTCTGACTTTATCTTACCATTGAGTCCGTGCTAGCCCTGCATTTCTAGGTAGTTCAACAATGTTATTAGGCTTGCTGAAATTCAACGGGATCCATTACCTGAGAAGATAGACATCAATGGGATTCATTGCCTCACAAGATAACTGTATGTAACATGAAAATTGAATCTGAACCCTGATCTTGATCAGTGAATCCTGACTTAAATTGCCTTCTGATTCTGGTCTTCATCTTGTTTAAAAAAATTGAATACGTGTGTAAGGTGTCATAAGGTCTCAAAAATTCATTTCTATATTAACTTCCCTTTACCACTATTTTTTCAAAATATATATTGTTGTCTTACATTTAGGTTTTCAAAACTTGTGAGTATGCTTCAGAATAATCTCTCCTAAAATATTATAGGTATTAGTGTCGACTAAAATTGGAGTGCCTGAAAAGGATTCTAGAATGGTACAGGCCCAAATAAATGGGATCTACTGACAATTATAAGCAATACTTTCATATTGAATAAATTTTATTACAGCAAAGTAATTTGTCTAAAACAACAAATGGCTTATGCATGCAAATTTTATATTAGCAAAAAATGGTCAATGTATGGAAACTTTATATTTACATTTAAACTTCAGTTTCAGTAAAGCAACACTCTCTAGAGAACCCCCTTTCATGTCAAGCATCGTCTGGATAGAAAAGCAGATGTAATGGTCAATCTAGGTGTGATCCTAGGAGAAGGCATGATTATCCTTGGAAATCTGATGGATAAAAAATGACCATCAAGCACATCCATGATTATTGCATTTTTTGCAATTGATACTTCTTATAATCAACAAAGTAACTTTTTTTTCATGTCAGCCATGAATCAAATAGGGAAGCAAATATGTAATGGCCAACGTATGGGTGACCCTAAGAGAATGCATGATCATCCCATGTTTATTAGGCTTCTTGCAAATGACACTTCTAAATTGGAAATGGGTGTTATGAGCTGGGATTGTTATAAGGAGGACCCCTTTCACCGTCCACAATCCTTAATGTTGCATGGATGTTATGAGGTGCAATTGTTACAAGGAGGGCCCTCTTCACCCTCCATGAACCTTGATGTTGCTTGCATCATTCTTCTTGCTGAAGGTTGCCACCTCCCTCCCTCCCTTCTTCCTGCTAACCTCCACAACCCTTCCTCATTCTGTCTACAACTTTTATGATCCTCCCTTGTGACTCAACCTTCTCCCTCCTTTGTTTTGCTATGATGCCCTGGGAGATGTTGTTGTGATGCTCTTCTCTCCCAGATCCTCGTCTATCCCTCCAAATATTGTTGCCACCCCTGTCATCCCTCTCCCCTCCTACCCACTCTCCAGTCTAACGAACAAGGGTAGGTGTTATTGCTCCAATGACCACAATTTAATGGATATTTAGTGTTTCCTCAATTATAATGTTCACAATCTGCCAGATGAAAGGTTCGGTTGGAAAATTGATTGGGGTAAACTGAAGCAAAGAGGAGTTGATTGTGGCCTTTTCAGACCTGGTTATGAAAATTGCCTAATTGGGTTACCCTGCCATGGAAAGAATCTCATCCTGCTTACTCTGTATAGCTGAGCCAATGGAAGATCTTGCATTGCAACCCAACTGGAATCAGTTGCCTTTGTTGTTATGATATTTTAGTTTATTTATATTTATGTGTTGATGTTTTTCGTTTGTTGTTGATCAATATGTTTGATAGCATTCTCGTTGCTTATGAAGCAGAGGAAAATTTCTATTTGAACATCTCGTTGTTGAGTTCATCCACCTTAGAGACAAGTTAGTCTGGAATGAATTGTTTTTTATGTATATATATTCTGTGAAATATGTATCTTATAGAAACTCATTGAGCACTTCCCCTCATAAGATCAGCCTCTTTCATAAGAATCTGGAGCCTGAGCTTCCATGTAACAAAATTGTAAGTTCCATCTACTCTATCACGCTCTCGGAGACTGAGTCACTTTATGCATACCGAACAAGTTTCAAGTGCACAAAGTCAACAATACATGAAGTAGAAACAACCCTTCCAAGGGTCACGGTGCTTCTCTTGAGCAACCTAGGATTTGAAAGTGACAGATGTTCCACCAAGACTCTGGGATGGGGAGACGTGGGTGTGGGGAGACGCACAAGGGGGATGTGTGGGAGTACCCTCAAATTTTAGGGGAAGGGGGGGACGTTGGGCTATATAATTTTTTCCCTTTTTTAATATATATATATATATATTTCAAATTTATATTCAATAATGAAAGCATAAACACAATGATACACACATAATTGAATTAAATAATGAAATACATTGATCCATACTCATCATCCTTACTAATACATACATGACTCATCCATAGACCACGAGATTCAATAATGAAATACTCTGATCCATATTCATCCTTCATTATTCACCATTCTAGAATCTACATTGATTTAAAAATTAAATTCATCATTCATCATTCAAGATTCTAAATTGATTTAAAATTAAAATTCATCATTCATCATTCTAGAATCTAATTAGTACTAAGCCAAATAGACAATAATATATACTAAAAATCTGAAGGCTCGAATAGTAAATTGATATAACTAAAACTCAAAAATAGTGGAGCGTTGAGTCTAAAAGTCACTCTAAAGTACACAGAGGGCTTGGTGCTCTTGATTAAATACTAATTCCATACCCTTGTACATGACAAAATGCAATGGAAATATTGCAATCCATGGAATCCTGAATCCTTGAAAAACTGTTAAGTTCGCTGGATTTTGAGTGATCTAAAATTCCACTTTCTCCATATGAAATCCAATGAGGTCGGAACCACTCTCAAACATCCTGAGTCATTTCATGGTAATGTTAAAAATTTAAGTAAAAGTGGCATTCTCCTTCAAGTAAAAGGATGAAAATGAAAGATAAAGGAGAAAGAATGAAAGATAAAGGAGAAAGATAGAGGAGAATGCCACTTTTACTTTAAGAATTTAACATTACCATGAATTGCATAGCATTAGTAGGGCAATATGGTCAAATGCTAGGTTTCCCCTGTCATAAATCATTATTTATGAGCGAATTTAAGGGGGGGCGCAATGACACATAGCCCATTTTGAGGGGGGACACCTAGGCGTCCCCCTTTTGGGGAGTCTCGTTCCCCACACTAGTGAAATGTCCCCCCTGCAACATTTCCCCAGGCATCCTCCCATCCTGGCTGTGAGGGGTGTGTGCACCCGACCCTGGGGGACGCGTCCCTGTGGAACACTATTTAAAACCCCACAAACTCAGCAAGGTCAAGCACCTCTTCCAGGTAATCTCCAGCTGAATACAATATCCCTTTTACTCTAGAGTGATTTTAGCCACAAGCTTTGATACCATGCAATGTCTGGAATATTAATACAAAATAGAAGCATCATTTCTTTGACTAGAGGTTTCCCAGATTTTAACCATGTGACTTTTCAGCCCTAGGAATGTTACGAAATAGAGTATAAACAAGGTGGAAATAAATTAATAATAAAATATTTAACTTTCTAACAGCCCAATCTTCTAGGCAATCCAAGGAGAAAATAATACTCGACAACTTGGATAAATTTCAATCATCTAGGGCAACTTATACCACATAAATCAGATCTTAAAATTCACTCTTACAGCAGTTATAATCGTAGTTATAACCGTAGTGAAATGATATATATATATATATATATATATCAGCAAAGCATGCCTGATTTTTTAATGATGTATCATATCTGTAATGGGCTAGGGCAATTTTCTATAGTTTTGTTTTGGTTAGGGATTTTTTCAGCAGTACAACAAAGTTTCTTTTATTTCACAACCAATAAGTCATTCCTTGCAAAATTTAACTTCCTATATTTACAATCCACAATATACTAATACTGTTAGATTTCAACCATGCAAAAAACACAACAGTGTTCAATTGGTCCAATTTCACCATTAAATGTGTTCCAAATATAGGCCCCACTATTCTGAATTCAACAAATCTGACAATTACTACATGACGTTAATTCGGTCAGCATCCAGTACAGATATAACTAGACAATTACACGATGAACCAAAAATATCCTACTTAATTTTATTAGTGAGGGACCCTGTCAATCTCAAAACAAAGCCTTTCCTTTCGGTGAGAACTTCTGAGATGCAATTAAATTCAAAGAGATCAAAGTTGGAGGCATCAAATACCACTGAGGATTTGCAAGATGCCCCCCAAAATGGTAACTAATTACCTTTTCATTCCTTTTCTGCTCACTTTTTAAAGAAAATTGTTAATATGCATACCTGAATGCCTTCTCATTCCTTTTCTGTTCAATTTCTTAAGAATACTGTTAAATGCATACCATTTTCAAACTATGCAGAAATAAATTGTTCTCATAATAAATATCAATTCTAAGGGAATTCTCAAAGGATCAATTTTCTCATGAGGAGATAGCTACCTTAAAGCAATTGACAGAGTAGTATCATTACACATTTGCATTTGTTCATGGGAGGGTACATATTTTTCTTTCATGGTTGTCAGTAGGTAGAGATGAAAGAGGGTGTTTTATTTTGTTAGTTATTTGATCTGTTTAGTTTATTCTACAATCTGACACCATGAACTTACCTCTCACCCATATCCAAATCATGTTCTTTGATGAAAAGAGGCTTAGAGTGTATGTTTTTGTAGCTGATGTCCTGACATTTTTTCTGGTTTCTAATACACTTTTATCTGATAATTAATGCTTCTAGCAATTGATCAGAGCTATTAATTGCTTGATTCTATTTCAACGTACTTAAATAGACAATTAAACTTAAGAAGAAATGAATTTAGTTTCAGACCAGTTTAGGGTAACAATTTAAAAAATGTCAGAGGTGAACATATCCCGAGCCAATTTGAAATCAGTTGGAGAATCCTAGTTATGATTGCACCAAGAGAAATAAGGTGCATTTTACAGCCCAGAGGGAGGGAGATTTGTGATGTCTATGCATAACACTTATGTGAAGTTTGGCATAGGTTGGTGCATGATAATATAAAAAAAGGTAGCAGTGGGGTATGGATGATAAGATGAGATAATATAAGATACTTTTATTAAAGTCCAACGAATGACCACAAAAGTATGTCATTGGGACTGTTATGTACCACTGTATCGATAGAGAGTGGGAGACCAAGCAAGAAGCAGAAAGTAAGAGATGAAATTACATATTGCCCTAAACGAAGATATAAACTGGCTCTGATAGCTAAAAACAGATTGGGGAGATATACCTAGAATCTGGAATACAAAAAGTGAGAGCAAATCAGACTCTGCTAGTAACCACTCTTCTAACATCCAAGGTCTAATGAATTTCTGGATAGAAAACTGTCTAGAAGAGGAACTATTATATAATCTGGACTGCAAATGGTGCTGCTGTCAGGATGATTTTTCCCACCATGGAAGCCAGGGAGGACTCCCCTGGCTATTAGCTAGGTCACAAGGTTTGTTGAACTTCAACCTTGAGGTTCAAAATTTTGGCAACCTCTAAAATATTTTTCAAGGTTTTGCAAATCTCATTGAGCCTCATAGCCATTAACCAAATTCATAGATCAAAACTCACAACCTCATGTCGCAACCCAAGTTTGTAATCTGTCTTTTCAATTTCCAAGTTCCATGATAGCATTTTTTATGTTTATTGATGTTAATTTCTTACTATATAGATGAACCTAATGGCTAACCTCACCCAAACCTCATGAAAAAGTTTGAACTCGAACCTGAACCATGTAACTTAGGCTGTTAGTGTGGGGTCTAGAATGGGCATGTTGCCAGGGTCGTTGAGAAGTGGTGATAGTACCCTAAGCTTGCACTGATCTAGGGGCAGGGGACGTAATATGAATGGTTTGTCTCTGGAACATAGTAAGAAAATGGCTATTTTGAAAAAAAAATCTTAAAATGAGTAGTTATTGGTAAGCCACTGATTTTAAAAAAATGGGAGTGAATTTCTTATGTCAGTGAGCATTCTGACTTTATCTTACCACTGAGTCCGTGCTAGCCCTGCATTTCTAGGTAGTTCAACAATGTTATTAGGCTTGCTGAAATTCAACAGGATCCATTACCTGAGAAGATAGACGTCAATGGGATTCATTGCCTGACAAGATAACTGTATGTAACATGAAAATTGAATCTGAACCCTGATCTTGATCAGTGAATCCTGACTTAAATTGCCTTCTGATTCTGGTCTTCATCTTGTATAAAAAAATTGAATACGTGTGTAAGGTGTCATAAGGTCTCAAAAATTCATTTCTATATTAACTTCCCTTTACCACTATTTTTTCAAAATATATATTGTTGTCTTACATTTAGGTTTTCAAAACTTGTGAGTATGCTTCAGAATAATCTCTCCTAAAATATTATAGGTATTAGGGTCGACTAAAATTGGAGTGCCTGAAAAGGATTCTAGAATGGTATAGGCCCAAATAAATGGGATCTACTGAAAATTATAAGCAATACTTTCATATTGAATAAATTTTATTACAGCAAAGTAATTTGTCTAAAGCAACAAATGGCTTATGCATGCAAATTTTATATTAGCAAAAAATGGTCGATGTATGGAAACTTTATATTTACATTTAAACTTAAGTTTCAATAAAGCAACACTCTCTAGAGAACTCCCTTTCATGTCAACCATCGTCCAGATAGAAAAGCAGATGTAATGGTCAATCTAGGTGTGATCCTAGGAGAAGGCATGATTATCCTTGGAAATCTGATGGATAAAAAATGACCATCAAGCACATCCATGATTATTGCATTTTTTGCAATTGATACTTCTTATAATCAACAAAGTAACTTTTTTTCATGTCAGCCATGAATCAAGTAGGGAAGCAAATATGTAATGGCCAACGTATGGGTGACCCTAAGAGAATGCATGATCATCCCATGTTTATTAGGCTTCTTGCAAATGACACTTCTAAATTGGCAATGGGTGTTATGAGCTGGGATTGTTATAAGGAGGACCCCTTTCACCGTCCACAATCCTTAATGTTGCATGGATGTTATGAGGTGCAATTGTTACAAGGAGGGCCCTCTTCACCCTCCATGAACCTTGATGTTGCTTGCATCGTTCTTGTTGCTAAAGGTTGCCACCTCCCTCCCTCCCTTCTTCCTGCTAACCTCCACAACCCTTCCTCATTCTGTCTACAACTTTTATGATCCTCCCTTGTGACTCAACCTTCTCCCTCCTTTGTTTTGCTGTGATGCCCTGGGAGATGTTGTTGTGATGCTCTTCTCTCCCAGATCCTCGTCTATCCCTCCAAATATTGTTGCCACCCCTGCCATCCCTCTACCCTCCTACCCACTCTCTGGTCTAACGAACAAGGGTAGGTGTTATTGCTCCAATGACCACAATTTAATGGATATTTAGTGTTTCCTCAATTATAATGTTCACAATTTGCCAGATGAAAGGTTCAGTTGGAAAATTGATTGGGGTAAACTAAAGAAAAGAGGAGTTGATTGTGGCCTTTTCAGACATGGTTATGAAAATTGCCTAATTGGGTTACCCTGCCATGGAAAGAATCTCATCCTGCTTACTCTGTATAGCTGAGCCAATGGAAGATCTTGCATTGCAACCCAACTGGAATCAGTTGCCTTTGTTGTTATGATATTTTAGTTTATTTATATTTATGTGTTGACATTTTTCATTTGTTGTTGATCAATATGTTTGATAGCATTCTCATTGCTTATGAAGCAGAGGAACATTTCTATTTGAACATCTCGTTGTTGAGTTCATCCACCTTAGAGACAAGTTAGTCTAGAATGAAATTTTTTTTATGTATATATTTTCTGTGAAATATGTATCTTGTAGAAACTCATTGAGCACTTCCCCTCATAAGATCAGCCTCTTTCATAAGAATCTGGAGCCTGAGCTTCCATGTAAAAAAATTGTAAGTTCCATCTAATCTATCACACTCTCGAAGATTGAGTCACTTTATGCATACCAAACAAGTTTCAAGTGCACAAAGTCAACAATACATGAAGTAGAAACAACCCTTCCAAGGGTCACGATGCTTCTCTTGAGCAACCTAGGATTTGAAAGTGACAGATGTTCCACCAAAACTCTGGGATGGGGAGACGCGGGTGTGGGGAGACGCACAAGGGGGACGTGTGGGAGTACCCTCAAATTTTAGGGGAAGAGGGGGTCGTCGGGCTATATAATGTTTTCCCTTTTTTAATATATATATATATATATATAATATATATATATTTAATAATATTATATAGATTATATCAAATTTATAGTCAATAATGAAAGCATAAAACACACAATGATACACACATAATTGAATTATAAATAATGAAATACATTTGACCATACTCATCATCCTTACTTAATACATACATGCTCATCCATAGACCACGATTTTCAATAATGATAATACTCTGATCCATATTCATCCTTCATTATTCACCATTCTAGAATCTACATTGATTTTAAAATTAAATTCATCATTCATCATTCTAGATTTCTAAATTGATTTAAAATTAAATTCATCATTCATCATTCTAGAATCTAATTAGTACTAAGCCAAATAGACAATAATATATACTAAAAATCTGAAGGCTGGAATAGTAAATTGATATAACTAAAACTCAAAAATAGTGGAGTGTTGAGTCTAAAAGTCACTCTAAAGTACACAGAGGGCTTGGTTCTCTTGATTAAATACTAATTCCATACCCTTGTACATGACAAAATGCAATGGAAACATTGCAATCCATGGAATCCTGCATTCTTGAAAAGCTATTAAGTCCGCTGGATTTTGAGTGATCTAAAATTCCACTTTCTCCATATGAAATCCAATGAGGTCGGAACCACTCTCAAACATCCTGAGTCATTTCATGGTAATGTTAAACTTGCTGAGTCATTTCATGGTAATGTTAAAAATTTAAGTAAAAGTGGCATTCTCCTTCAAGTAAAAGGATGAAAATGAAAGATAAAGGAGAAAGAATGAAAGATAAAGGAGAAAGATAGAGGAGAATGCCACTTTTACTTTAAGAATTTAACATTACCATCAATTGCATAGAATTAGTAGGGAAATATGGTCAAATGCTAGGTTTCCCCTGTCATAAATCATTGTTTATGAGCGAATTTAAGGGGGGGCGCAATGGCACATAGCCCATTTTGAGGGGGGACACCTAGGCGTCCCCCTTTTGGGGAGTCGCGTTCCCCACACTAGTGAAGCGTCCCCCCTGCAACATTTCCCCAGGCATCCCCCCATCCTGGGTGCGAGGGGTGTGTGCACCCGATCCTGGGGGAAGCGTCCCTGTGGAACACTATTTCAAACCCCACAAACTCAGCAAGGTCAAGCACCTCTTCCAGGTAATCTCCAGCTAAATACAATGTCCCTTTTACTCTAGATTGATTTCAGCCACAAGCTTTGATACCATGCAATGTTCTGGAATATTAATGCAAAATAGAAGCATCATTTCTTTGACTAGAGGTTTCCCAGATTTTAACCGTGTGACTTTTCAGCCCTAGGAATGTTACGAAATAGAGTATAAACAAGGTGGAAATAAATTAATAATAAAATATTTAACTTTCTAACAACCCAATCTTCTACGCAATCGAAGGAGAAAATAATACTCGACAACTTGGATAAATTTCAATCATCTAGGGCAACTTATACCACATAAATCAGATCTGAGAAGTCACTCTTACAAGCAAGTTTATAACCGTAGTGGGAAACGAATATATATATATATAATAATATATATATAATATATATATAATTAATATAATATATATTTAATAGCAAGCAAAACATGCCTGATTTTTGAATGATGTATCATATCTGTAATGGGCCAGGGCAATTTTCTATGGTTTTGTTCTGGTTAGGGATTTTTTAAGCAATACAACAAAGTTTCTTTTATTTCACAACCAATAAGTCATTCCTTGCAAAATTTAACTTCCTATATTTACAATCCACAATATACTAATACTTTTAGATTTCAACCATGCAAAAGACACAACAGTGTTCAATTGGTCCAATTTCACCATTAAATCAGTTCCAAATACAGGCCCCACTATTCTGAATTCAACAAATCTGACAATTACTACATGACGTTAATTCAGTCAGCATCTGGTACAGATATAACTAGACAATCACACGATGAACCCAAAATATCCTACTTAATTTTATTAGTGAGGGACCCTGTCAATCTCAAAACATAGCCTTGCCTTTCGGTGAGAACTTCTGAGATGCAATTAAATTCAGAACGTGGTTGTGGGCATCTCATTGCTCACTTTGCCTCAGAGCCTCAAAGTTTCTGAACTTCGTTAGCCAGAAGCCTCAGACTTCACAAAATTTACTTCTGCACTACTACGGAGCCTTGGATCTGCGAAGCGGCCTTCCCCGTGTCTGATATTTCAGCTCAGCTGGATGACTGCAGAAAGGCTTCATCCACAATTTGACTAGAATTGCTCCGCCTTATTTCAATTTCATTTTCTTTTCACTGTAAGAATATTGTGCTGAGACCACTGTTCAATTTGTTTTTCAGCCATTGCAATATTTGTTTTCCAACCACGATTTTTTATTTTTGCATGATGTATAAGTTGTTTCTTTTTTCATGATGTATATGTTGTTTGACAAACTTCTCTACTTACAAAACGTAATTTCCATGGGACACTTCATGAATCCTATCTTAAACTTCATGTTTTATTAACCAAGTTTCGTAAACCTAAAAATTAGTGGTTATTATAAATATTCTTACTGAATTCAATGTAGGTTATCTTTTTCTTTTAACTTATAAATAAATAGGCCCTATATGGACAACTTGCCAGACTTCTTGTTAGATTCCATGCATTGTTAATGTTTCAGTGGCATGAGGGATGGATATGAGACCTACACCGGTAACAGGGGAACTCAGTTTTCTGGGGGGCAGAAACAGAGAATAGCAATAGCAAGGGCAATTATAAAGAATCCAAGCATCTCGCTGTTGGACGAGGCAACGACTGCTTTAGATAGTCATTCAGAGTAAGTTCTTCAAGAAGCACTGGATGGAGTCATGGTAGGAAGAACCAGCGTGGTTGTAGCTCATTGTTTGAGCACAATTCAGAATGCTAACAGTATAGCAGTCATTGAGAATGGAAAGGTTGTTGAACAAGGAAATCACGGTTCTCTACTGAGCAAAGGCAAAGGAGGTGCATATTTTGGTTTGATTAAACTGCAACAACCACATTAACCAATTATTCAACCTGCAAGCTAAACTACAATAACCCTCATACTCATCACAAATGTGACCAGTTATAAAGAGTGTAGGGCAGTCAGCGCAAAATTGATATTTGAGTTGTTTCGCTAAATGGTGATGATTAGAAGCAGAAAGGATAATAATTAGGTTGTATGTTGTAAAAAATTTAATTAAATATCTCATGTGATTATGAAGAATAATCATAAACCTTATTATTCCTGCTTTGAGAAGTAGAAAGGTTAATAATTAGGCTGTCTGTTGTAAAAAAGCGAATTAAATATCTCGGCTGATTATAAAGAATAATCATAAACCTTATTATTGTTTCTTTTAATGTGAAAATTATCTTATCTGGAGTAAATTTCCTTGTTTCATGGATGTTTTTAGAATTGAATGGCATTGCACATCTTCTTCTATTCTACTTGAGGATGGGCTACAGTGAAAATATGTACAAGTAACGAACTTGCATTTTCATGAACATCCCAATAAAGTATGTATTGTAAATTTTCATATATTGTATATAAAATTTAATATCTGACGCAGCTTTCGTGATTTACAAATTTCATTAAATTTAACATCCGACGTAGCTTTCATGATTTATAGAACAACCAAAAAAAACTGAGGTTGGGATTACACAGAAAAATATATTACATTTTTTCTTTAGTGATTTAGAGAACAACCTAAAAAAAACTGAGGTCGGGATTACACAGAAAAATATATTACACTTTTTTTCAATTTTTTGCTCTTTTTTTTATAAGATTTCACAAATTAACAAAGATGCTGGTGTAATTGTCACATTGGAAATTGATTAGGTAGACTAACCATAGTCACTCTGCGATCCACTATGCTAATTTGAGATGAATTGATAAATTGTCTACTCAAAGTAATTACGTGGTATAAAGCGTTTCCCTTTAAAAAGAACTCTCTATGCCGCTGCGTGCAATGGTCAGTTCTCAGATCACTTTGTTAGACGATCAGAGTAATACTATCCATTGGATTATTATCATTTCAACTGCCCGGCTTCCGCAACATGTGTTATCATATCAA
The DNA here is from genome assembly GCA_000404065.3 of Pinus taeda. Taxonomy (NCBI): domain Eukaryota; kingdom Viridiplantae; phylum Streptophyta; class Pinopsida; order Pinales; family Pinaceae; genus Pinus; species Pinus taeda. Next base: position 397 of record APFE030535803.1, on the reverse strand, counting down.
CCGCTTTCAGATTTGGTCATGTTAGAGTTTTGAATGGTTATGTGAGGCTCTGTGTGTGGTGTCAACAGAATCTGGGGCAGGAGCAGCAGAGCATCATACGATACTAGAAAAGGCTGCATGCGCCTACCATTTTGCCGCATATTACCTGAGAGGATCGAAAGGCAAGCTAAATTTTCCCCTTTCCCCACTGGAAATCCCCTGCATCTCTTCTTTATCGCCACCTGAAATTCAAGACTCTTCCGCCAAGTTCGCCAGGGAAGAATTGTCGCTATCGCCACCTGAAATTCAAGACCCTGCCGCCAAGTTCGCCACAGAAGAATTGTCGCGGTCATCTGAACCAGCGTTCCATCTTCTGGTTTGAAAGCGGAACACTGCATTGACGACCAAGAGATTTGGG
>APFE030535797.1:124233-184169 GCA_000404065.3 Pinus taeda | reverse complement strand
CAGAGTTGATATAAAATCAGACTGCTTCTCATTATCAAAAAATAGTCATAAGTCAAGAGTTATGCCAAAATGGCTACAAGAGAACAAGCTAAAGCTAACAGCACTGTAGTGCAAAATATGCAATGGTTTCAAAAGTCCCTTACAAAGGCTGAGCCCTTAACATTTATACACCAGGAGGGCCCTATCTGGCCTCCTAAATCTATGGGACTTGGTTGTCCAAACTGTGAGTAGACAGTCCCTTCCAAAATCTGCTTGGCTACCTTCTAGATCCGTTTTTGGTGGCCTTTGGAGCTCGGAGTTGGGGGTGAAGATCCTGAGGAAGGGATATTTAATCTCAGAGACAACCCCCCTACGAATCCTCACCTCAAGCTTGGTTGTCTTCTAGCCCATGATTGCTCGGTTTTGCTCCAACATGTGTCAAAAAACCTAAAATGAGCACGTGTTAGCCACCTAGGAAGAGTGACTACCCTTACTCATACAAATAACATAAACATACTGAAAAATGAAGGATTGAACAAGGACTGAACAAGGATAATTAGGCCAAATGAGCCCAACAAGTTACCAAATTTGGGGCTCATCAAATGAGCTCAGGAAAAACATTCACACAAGGAAGGTAGTACATGGCCATATTGGACTCCCAGATCCCAAAGATGTCAGTTTTGTTTCTATGGTTGTACCTGATCTCACAAAAGGCCTGGAGATGAGATGTGTTAGCCATTATATCATTAATTTGGAAATCCTTATCAGCTAGGGGTAACCACTCCAGTTCTTTATGTGGGGCATTGAGAGGGGCCACATTGAGGGCTACTGGAGCAAGGGCTGCCATTTTTATAAGTTCTCAGGTGTTTTTTGAGTAAAATGTGGATTTTTACAGCAGTAGTGGGAAAAAATAGAGGCCCTGGGGCTTTTTTCAGAGAAATTTGCAAAGTGGAGCTTTGTTTAGACCCTGGTGGGCAGAATTTGAAGAAAAAGGGTGAGGATTGAAGAATTTATAGTGCAAGGGATGAGTAGCAATGGTTTCAAGGCCTTCCCCTTGGTATTCACTGAACAAATTGATTTGAGCTCAGCTAAAATTGAAGGGATTTTGCTCAGTGGGACAGAATTGGCAGTTTGTATAGCAAAAGATGGGCAAACTAGGAGTTTCAGTGGGCAATTGTGCAAATGGAAGTCAATCAGGGAGCTTGTGAGCAAGATTTAGGTGAATTCTTGTCTTTCTCAGCTAGCTGGGCAAATTGTGCAGCGAGGTTTTCCATGTGCAGGTTTTTTGGTGGATAGATGGTCCAGGGGGGCTTGTGTGTAGCAGCAGGGTGAAATTTCAACCATTCTCTAGGATTGCTAGACAATTTTCATGGTGAAAAATCGAAATTCACAGGGTTTTTTTACAAGATAATGGTAAATGCCTATTTTTCACATTGTGATGGAGTTGCTGGTTGATTGGGAGGTGATTTGCACAGTGGGGCACCGAGCTAAGGTGGTCGAGGTGGCAGACTGAATGTTTGTAGGTGAACTCGTCGTCGTTTGCATGCAAAGGCTCAACAAAGTTTACACACTAAAATGGTAAAAAACAAATGTTTTCATGGGTTTTTTAACAAAAAATGGCTTTTTGGCACTTTTATGATGATGTCATCATGACATAGAATTTTTGTCGCGTAGCGGGGGGTACGGAAGGTGACGTGGTAGATGATTTGGCGTTGAGGTGGCGATGATGACTTGGTGCTAACGTGGTTGTGACGTCATCGGGTAACGTCAGCGATGAGGGGTGAGGGGGGTAAGTGGTTTTATCACATTGCTTTTGCGGTGGTAGCGGTATTGAGCAAGGGGGTTGCGATACACTCGGGTGAGCGATGCGTGTCCTTGGTATGGCGGCGAAACCGCCATTTTCCCGGGACATATTGTCCGGATGCTGGGGGCATCTCGATACGATCCCGCACCATCGGATCTGAGGGCCCTGATCCAACGGTTGATGGCAAATGATAAGTTGCAGGGCCACGAAATGGGGGCCCGCTTTAATTTTTGTGATTTTGTAAGGTTTTCAGTGTATTTGCGCACTTTTGTAAAGTGGGTTTTTTGGGGGAAAAACCCGAATTTCGGCTATTTATTTAGCCAAAGGCCATATAAACCCTGATGGGCATGTGGAGGGTTGTTATTGGCCCTTGGTGGACCAATAAATCCCTAAAGAAAAATTTGAAATAAGGCTATAGTTAGCCAAGGGTCGGGGTATTTATTTTTTGGGGTTTTTTTGTGTTTTTATACATAGCAAAGGGGGGAAATGTACATAGGAGCTATACAGTAAGGTTAGTAGGTTAATATGATTGTGGGGAGGGGTTTGTATGGTTTAGGCCATGTTTTACAAAGTGAAAACTCAGGCTGGGGGGGAATGAAAGGATGACAAGTGGTGAAGTTTAGGAAACTTTGGTAAGTTGGATCAAAGAAATGTGGCTTGTTTTGCCTAGGTAAAAGATCTTTTCACTTAGTTCTATCATGGGATGAAGTGGACTAAGGGTAATGAGTAGATCTCATTGCCCTTTGGGGGGAATATTAGTAAGTGTTTCTTGGAAAATGGGGAGGGGAATTAGTCATGCTCCATTTTTCTTGTAGCCACATTGCCATGGTACCTTATGATTTCATGAGATGGAAACTTATTACAGGAGAGAAAATTGCTCACAAACCATGCCTTTGTACCCTCAAAACTGCCTACCCAACCTAGTATACCTAACATTTTCTCTTCATTTTCATTGGTTGTATTGGAACTAGCAAACCCTGATTCTTCTCTTTTCTTTTAGCTTCCCTCCTATCTAAGTCTACCCTTATTTCTTCTAGGGCTCAGATTAAGCTGATGAGACCCTTTGCTTCACTACCTAATTACTTTCCTGCCAAGCTTGAACTGTTTGTGCAGACCTTTATTCTCTATTCTAAGACAAGTGAAATTCAAACATGATCTAGCCAGGATTAAGCTGTCTGGCTATCATTAATTGTGGCAATAGTAAACCACCTATACATAGTGGAGATTCATCAACATATGGAACCTTTGCAGCATAAGAAGGATGAACATATTTGGCACTTCCCTAGTCAATCATGAAAAATGAAACCCTATTGGTATAGGAAGCTAACAGTGGCTCCACTTGGTGATGGCTTTTCCTAGTGAAAAGTCAAGAACAACAGGTCAGATGGCCTTATCTTTAGGTCCTTGTTGTATTCTGAAATTTATCCTTTGTTGCTCATAAAATGGCTCGTCTGCAAGACCTGTATTTCTCATGGACTCACTGCAAAATTGCAGGTCTGTTTTGGGTAGTTTGTTTGATCATTTCTCATCATTTTCACAACTACCAAGTCTGATTCTTTAGCTTTTTCTGATATGCTAAAATGCAAGACCCAAATGTGGCACAATTCCCTGCTTTTTCTTCAAAATTTTCTGTAACTTATTCCTTATCCTATTACTTGTAATAAACTGCAGAAAATAAACACTACTATGTACAAGTTGAAGTGCTGCTATTATTGACAAGGTGGCTGAAAATAGCGCTTTAGCATTCTGCCATTGACTGGTCCACCATCTTCCTCTGTACCATCCAGACTTTTTAAAAAGTAGGTGTTGTTTCCTTGTACAGTCTGAATGATAAATGGTCCTCTCCATAAGAAATCAAATTTTCCATGTTTTCCTTTATCTTCTCTTCTGGAATCCCACTTCAGAACTTTATCCCCAATGAAAAAATCCTCTGCTTTGGTTCTTTTGTCAAATATCTTTTTAAGCTTTTCTTGTAGGACTTGGGCTCTGTGGTATACTTCGTCTCTTGTTTGCTGCAAGTAGATAGTTTGATTGATCCTTCTCTGTATATCATTAGGTTTTGCTTGTACCTCTTGTAGCAGCTTTATCACTGGGATTCCCAAAGAAGAAGGGAAAACTGCCTCCATTCCATAAACCAATTGATAGGGATGGTCCCAATAGATCTCTTGGTGGTCAATCTGTCTGCCCATAGGGCATTCACAAGCTTTTTATGCCAGTTCTTCTTGTTCTCCTCCAAGACTTTCTTAATAATGTTGATCAAACTCTTGTTGGAGGATTTAGCTAGGCCATTACCTTGAGGGTAATAGGCTATGGAATGGCCCAAGGTAATGTGGTATTTATGACAAATTAATAATTTTCTTAGATTTAAAGGCAGCAGCATTGTCTGTAATAATTTTCTCCAGGCAGCCAAACCTAGACAAGATGTTGGTTTCAAGGAATTGAATGATTACTGAGTCATTGGCTTGCCTGCAAGGGATGGCCTCTATCCACTTGGTAAAATAGTCTGTAGCAGTCAAAATCCACTTTTGTTGGCCAGAGGATGAAGGGTGGATTTCCCCAATGAAGTCTAAACCCCATTGTTGCAATGGTTTCTCAGTGGAAATGGGCTTGAGGGGCAGAGGCAACAACTTTTTCTTGCCTTCAAAGATTTGGCATTTGTGCCAATCAGTTACATATTTTTTTACATAAGCAAATAGGGTAGGCCAATAAAATCTAGCCCTTAGGATTTTATCAGCAATTGATTTCCAATACAAATGCCCACCACAATCCCGTTCATGAAATTCTTTGAGTACTTTGTCAGTTTCTTCTTTGATTAGACAATTTAATAAAACACCTTCATGGTTTTTCCAAAAGAGAACATGATCTAAAATGCAGAACTTAGAAGCTTTCATTTTCAAAAATCTTTTCTTAGTTCTAGATAATCCTGGAGGATCTTGCAGGTTTAATAACACAAAAGATATGTCAGCATACTAAGGTGATTGAAAAAAGGCTTGATTGATCTGTGGAGTCGCCATATCCTGCTCATTATCTAGTTGATTTATGTCAAGGGCTTGAAAGTTAGTTTTATTCATGAGTTTAGCTAGTCCTTGTCCTTTTATCAGTTTTATTGGTTTAATTTCAATATCATATTCCAGTATGGTAGCTGTCCATTTTCCCCTTTTGCCTTTAATGCCTTCTTGGGTCAATATGTCTTTAATAACAATGTTGGGCACATAAGCAATCACATGGGAGTACAAGATGTAAACTCTAAAGTCCTTGATGACCTTTATAAGGGCATATGATTTGTTTCTCCATGATTTGATATTTCAAAGGGGCATCTCTAAGGGCTTTTTTGAAGAAATCTATGGGTTTTTCACATCCCTGGTCATCTTTTTGGAGAAAAACAACAACAATTGTATGTTCTGATGCAAACGAGAATATGATAAAGTCTTTGTCAAAGTTGGGGCTTGTGAGGACTGGTGTTTGAGTTAAAGCTTGTTTGATTTCTTCAAATGCTTGCTTAGTTTCCATTGTCCACTTGATCTTTGAGTCCTTTTTGAGCATGTTGTTCAACAACCTTATTATCTCAGCCAGATTTAGTATGAATCTCCTAAGAAAGTTGATTTTTCCCAAAAAGGCTTGTAGTTCTTTAATGTTTCTGGGGTGAGGGACTTGTAGGATGGCTTGTATTCTATCTGGGTCAATTCTAATGCCTCTTTAGAGATGATATGGCCCAATAATTTTCCTTCTTCTAGGCCAAACAAGGACTTCTTTGGGTTTAATGATATGCCATATTTCCTGCAGATTATGAATACTTGCCTTAGATGATCTAGGTGCTCTTGATCTGATTTGGAGAAAGATGTAAGGTCATCTAGGTAAATGACTAAAAAGTCATGGATTTCTTTAGCAAAAGCAATATCCATGGCTCTTTGAAAAGTTGCCCCTGCATTGTTGAGTCCAAAAGGCATTTTCACATATTTGAATGTTGCCCAAGGGGTGGTGAAAGCAGTTTTATCTTGGTCGTTAGGGTGCATTAGGATTTGATTGAAGCCTGAGAATCCATCTAATAGTGATATTCTCGAAGCACCCACTACCCTTTGTAGAATGTGATCCATTTTGGGCAAAGGGTAGTTGTCCTTTAAAGAGACTTTGTTCAAATTTCTCAAGTCCACACATAACCTTATCTCCCCTGTCTTCTTTCTAGTGGGCACTAAATTCGAAACCCATTATGAGAATATGATTGGAGATATAATTCCATCTTCATACATTCTCTTAGCTTCCTTTTCAATCAAAGGGAGCAGCACAGGCTTGACCCTCCTAAGTTTCTGTTTGAAAGGTTTTTGGTTTTCTTTGAGAGGTATTGTGTGTTGGATTACTGCAGTATCATAAGACTTTAGGTCTTCATAACTCCATGCAAAGACATCTTGAAATTCTTTGAATAGTTTAATATACTTGGGTTTTTGGTCAGGAGGTAGAGCTTTTGACAATTTTATCATCTTGGGATTTTCTGTAGTTCCTAAATTACAGTACTCAATTTCAACGTTTAATGGTTGCATTTTAGGTTTCCTAGAGATGTCATTTGAGTCAAAGATGTCCTCTAAAGGAGTAAGGTCTGTAGGTAGAAATTTATCTTTCAGCTCAATCACTTCACATTCTGTTGCCACTGCATCGTCACCTTCTTTTTCATGAAGTTGCTATAAATTTGTTTTAGTGATCTTGGTGGGATGTAGAAGTTGGTTTGTTGTTTCAGCAGAGATATGTGTTTCAACTTTGTCCATTTGGCTGCTTTCCTCTACAGTGTTGGTATCCATTTTTGTGTTTGTAAACTCTTCTTTCAAAGTTAGGAAATTGTTGATTTGTATGTCATTTTCAAACACGTGCCAATTTTTTGCATTATTTGGTACTGCAGGCCTATGCTTTATTTCAACAATGAATAGGTGATTAGGCTTGAATGGCAATCTGCAAGTGCTTGCAAAAGTTGCTAGACTATGGGCATGCAGGTTTTGATTTCTTGGAATCTTGGTCAACTGGGTTTCAAGAAAGGTGTTAAGAATTTCCATTGTGGCAGCTCTATATGACCTCAACCTAAGATCATTTGTAATGAAGTTACCCTTTATTTGTTGAATAATTAGATCAGAGTCTCCCATAATTGATATTCGGGATGCACCCAAGTTTTTTATCACTTTGAGTCCTAAAATGAGGGCTTTATACTTGGCCATGTTGTTGGTGCACCTGAAATTTAATCTAAATGCATGTCCCTCAGCGTGGTTATCCTTTACATTATGAATCCAGACCCCTGCCCCTGCTCCTAGCTTATTAACAGATCCATCAAACTCTAGATACCATAGGTTTTCTTGATTTGCACTGGTATTAGGAGCCTTTTCCATTTGCTTAGCAGGGATAGTTAGATTTACAGTCTCATAGGGTTGCCTATGTGTGACTGTTAATTTATTGTCTTCCAAGATTTCTTGAATCTGAACTGTGGATTCTTTGTCTAGGAATTCATCCTGACTCAAAGTCACCATTTCTACATCAGCTTGGGTTTGAATTTCAGTGTTGTATAAGATGAAAGAGTCCATGTCTGAATGTATGGAATATATGGGAAAGTTTTGGGGTTTTTCTTGAGTACTAACCACATACTTCATCAAAGTTTCTCGGTATAGCCTTTTAGGCTGGCCGAAGACTGAGATTGTGGCATAAGACATGTCTAGTTGCAAATATCCTTATAGCTTGGCACCCTAGGACCCGGATAATAGCATTCCATATTTTGGTGGAATATCAGCTACCACCACATCCATGAGAATTTTCTTCGCTGGATATTGGACTAATGACACACATAGATCCTTGATTAAGCCTAGACACCAGACCTGACTGGAATCAAAGGAAAATAAGTCTTTGTATGGCCTTGTGATATCTAGGTCCAACTTCTCCATGACAGATTTGGGCATCAGATTATGTGAAGCTCCTGAATCAAACATTGCATTGTTAAGCACCTTTTCATGAATGTTTATACTCACATAAAAGGGAGGGACTCCTCCATCTACTTTTTTACCATTTGCTTTAGGGCCAAATATAAGTTCTGGTTGATCATCAAGGATGTTCACTAAATCTTTGTTTTCTGAAATTTGTAATGATCTGTTGATTTCTTCCCTAAACACTTCATGCCTAGCCAATTCAAATAATGGGATGGAAACTTTTAACTTACCTATTTCAGCCTCCATATTAAAGGGTTTTTCTGTTTGTGTTTTGACATTTTGGGCAACCAGGTTGTGCCTTTCAACTGAGTTATTAACAACTGCCTCTTTTACTGGAATGTCATGCTGAACTAGGGTTGCTTGCTGACCATCTTCTAAAGGTTCTTCCACCACTTTTCTGAGTGGAGAGACAACTATAGGGTGCTGTTTTGATTCATCCTTTTCTGAAACATCTTCTACTGTCGAGCTGTTTGGATTGGGAGTGGATTTAGGGATGATTGGTACATGAGAGTCCTTGAGTTTATTTTTGGTAGGTTTCTTGATTGTCTTTTGCTTAGGATCATCAGGAATGTTTATTCTTCTACTTCTCAAGTTGTATTGCTTATGGACTTCATACACAGTTGTTTCATATCCTTGCTTAAAATCAAAGGATTCCCCTGATTTCATTTGACATTAACTAAGAGTATGAGCCTCTTGGTCTTCTTGAGTTAGGAAAATTGGTTGGCCACTGTTGAGACCCATTAAATTAATGTGTGGGTCCTCTGTTGGTTCACTAGATGTGGAAGCTTCTGCATAGTTTTCTTGGAAGGGAGGCTTATGTTTTGGTCTGGACCAACCTTTCCTACATTGGGGTTTTGATTTTTCCTAAAGTTTGGATTTCTTGCATTCTTGTTTGGTTGGCTGTCCCAAGAAGATTTCCTCTCAATAGTTTCCACTCTGTCTCCTAACCTATCCATGCCTTTAATAATTGCATCAAGTTTCTATTCAAAGGCATATAGTTCCTCTTTGAAAGTTGTTCTTCTTTCAGTCCTAGCTCAATTTCGTTTGGAAATTAAATTAGCTTCAACACTCACAGCTATGCTCTGCATATCTTCAAGGCTGGGAGGAGCTCTCTCCTTGAGCTGGTAAGCCATGTCTGAGTCAAAACCATCAGGGAATTTAATCAATGCTACGTCTGGTGGTGGTCTAAGATTATTGGAATAGCAAGGTATATATTGTTGAATCTGGCACAATAATCTTGGACAGTCTCTTGTGGGCCTCTTTTTAAATTCTCATATTCTGTTAAGATGTGTAAAGGATCATTTTTCTTCTCCCACCTGTTTAGGAAAGTTTGATAAAGGGCATATGGATTAGCTATTGTGTTTGCAGGCAGTGACCTAAACCATGCCCTCACATCACCAGTTAAGCTCTAGACAAAAATTTTCATCCTAACATCATTATTCAAAATAGTCTGTCATCTTCTTGGTACGTTGTTGAGCAGTGTAAGTGCCCATACTATCAAAATAGGTAATTTTTCCTTGGTAATCCTATGGCATAGCCCCTGGATTGGTAGGCAACTACAGGGGAGCATATCTATTTGCCATGTTGGTAGGAAAAAGTGGGACAACTGGAAGCACAGGGGTAGGGGTTGAGATAAGTGTTGTGGATGGAGGGGTGGGAAAGAAAGTTTGGAGTAATAAGGGTGAACTGGAAGAAGTTGCAACAATAGGAAGGAGGGTTTGAGGATTTGCTGCAGTAGGTTTAATTTGAATGGGTTTCTGTTGGGCTAGTTCAAGGTTTGAATTAGCAGAACTCTCTTGATTTTCTGATTTCCTAAGGCTCTTAGCAATCAAATTTGGATTGTCAAAAATAGCTGGAGGATTTGGGCCTGAATTTGACCTTGTGTATCGATTTTTCTTCTTTGGAGCTAGCTTCTAAGTATGTTTAGGTATTTTGTAGGAATTCTTGGAGGACACAAATCTTGACAATATTTTGAAGGAAGCTACTAGAATGTAGGAGAATTTGGAGCCTTCCTTCAGGGAGGTTTTGAAACAAGGATGGCCAAACAAATCTTTGAGACAGTTGTCTAGAAACTAAAACTAAAGTGGAGTTGGACTGAAGTAGCTTTTATTTACTCTTATGATTGCATAGCAAAGACAACTTCAAAGGCTTCCTGGCTAGCTTCAGACTCCATCTGTAGCATTAGAGTTTAGACAATAGTATCAGACGTTCATTCAATTCCCCAGTGGAGTCACCAATGATGTTGTCACTCAGGTTGTTCCCCAAAACTTGTTGGGAAAAGGGAATACGGCCGAGGTAACCACTAACCAGTCTTTTAGATGCAATTTCTAGCCAAACTGCATCCAGAGAGGGCTCTCTCTATATGTTTTAACTTTGTTTATTTTAAGTTTTATGCTAGTCATGATGTGCATAGGTTTGTATTAAATGGGTTTGGATGGTGATTTCAAGAAGAGGTAGGATGTAGGTCGATAGGGTTAATCCCATTGGGCAATGGAGTCTATGAAAGTGGACTGCTGAGTGTGTTTCTATGAGGATAGGCAATACTACAGAGCAAGATAATCAGTTTGGAATAATATTAAAAGCCAGTGATGGATGGGATGTAGGCCAGGGGGTAAAGGGCAATCAAGAATCCTTTATCCTAGTGGCAGAGGGAAGGTGCTTGAATACTTTCAAGGAGCAGTGAAGAATTCCTTGACAATGTTCAAAATGAAGGAATTAGCAGAAACAGAAGCATTTAAGAATTTCTATTCAAGCTAATTCTGAAGAAAACATAGATAACAACAGGAATTGAACACATAGTGTATTTAAACAAGTTCTGGGCTATTCTTTTTCCCTGTTGTTAATTTTATGAAACATATATGAGATTTGTAAACATAGTAAACAAAAAAACACGGTTAGAGTAACTTATTTAGCCAAAGCAAGACATAGGAATTCTATAGTAGAGTCCAGAGTCATCACATCCACATTTAGAAAGTCCAACAACAATGCATTTCAATGCCCCTTGTATTAATGAGTATCTAAGTTACAACGCAGTTCAAATGGGAGAATCACCAACCCCGAATACATTCCTTGGGGAGGTATTTATAAAAAGATTTACAAAATATCTTGAGGATAAGATATGAAACAATAACTCAGTTCTTCCCTGTCCTCCCATGGTGCTTGTGGTGTCTTCCACAAACTCTTCTTCTGAATATGGATTTAACCTCTGCCTCTTATCTCCTATTTGTTCTGATGGTCCACTGGCAGGGGCATCCTCTTCTTTGTCTCTCTTTCTGCTCTTTTCCTCATTTTGAGGAGTCTGTAGAACAGGGGCTTCAGAAGCCTTGGTTTGAGCTGGGGGAGCCTGCCCTTCACCCTGTTCTTGTGCTGTAGAGGGCTGATCAGCCATGGTTTGTTGTTCTGCATCCATCACTTCCTTTCCCTTTCCTGCTAAGCTGGACTTTCGTGCTGCTTGCTCTGAGCTCTCAACAAAAGATGTATCCCCTCCGATGTGCTGGGGCAGCTTGAAAAGTACCTGTCCAAAAGAGTCCAGGTCAAGTGTTTTCTCAAGCTCTTTCAATGCTTTTTCCAATCTCTCTTCCTCAGTCAATTCTTCAAACAATGTGCCCTCTATCCACTCTTGTTTATTGGCATATTGTTGAATTTCAGGGATTGGAGAGTGGACATATGCTGGCAGTTTATTTTTGACTTTCCTATAGCTTATAAAATGATTGGGTCATATGGTGCCCAATAGAAGCTCTGTTTTAGTCTAAGTTTCTGCCCTAAAATCTCATCGGCTTCTAGCCAGGCTTCCCTCTGGTTGAAGGTGAAACAACACAATTGATTCCTTATCTTAAGTTGTACCTTTTTCTTGGCCTCATAGAAATGGATTGTATCTGCCTGGATGAATTGTCTAAAGTATTCTAGGCAAACAAGTGCATTGGCACATATCTTTGCAATTTGTAGGGGCTCAACTAACAACCATAAATTCGAATCACAGTGTGATTCTAGTAGAAGTACCAGTCACGTATGTTATATCTCTTGGAGAGCTGTAGAATTCTCTTCATTTCACCAGAAATCCTGTCTAGAGGACTTGTTATTAATAAAGAGGTGGATGGATATATGAATAGATCAATAAATTCACAATAAGTGTAAGGAGAAAAGTAGACATGGTGGAAGACTGGGGTCCAGAAGATAACATACCTTGGATCTCCCTTGACATCAAATTTTCTGAGGGGAACTTGAAAACTATCTGGCTAATAGTAGAGCAACAAATGGTATATGTATGATGTGTATCTAAAAACTCCTTCTCTGTCCATGCTCATAAATTGTTCATGGATCTTATTAGCAATGTAGGTGGCATAGTCATACTTGACAGCAGGGGGCTGTCCCGGAGAAAAAATGGACATTAGGACCAATGTGGTTTCATCTACATATTCAGTGGTTTTGAATCCCAGAATGTAGGCTATCATATCAATGATGAACTTTCCTACTTCATTGAACCAAGTGTTCAGGTATGGAGGAGGTTCTTGTGGTTGACAATTGGGTTTCATAAATGTTTTGCCAATTCTGGTTATCTTTGTACTTGGCAATTTGGCACCTTGATCAAGCAGAAATCCCATGGTAAGAGGAGTCAATTGTTCAGTTGGTTTGAAATGCAATATCTTGTTTATTGATTCAGGGGTGATATAGAATAAAATTGTCCCAGAAGGAGACATCACTGCCCTTTGAGTGGGCTCATAATTTGCATGGCATTGGTGAATGAGCTTAGGAAAAACATTCACACAAGGAAGGTAGTACATGGGCATATTGGACTCCCAGATCCCAAAGATGTCAGTTTTGTTTCTATGGTTGTTCCTGATCTCACAAAAGGCCTGGAGATGAGATGTGTTAACCATTATATCATTAATTTGGAAATCCTTATCAGCTAGGGGTAACCACTCCAGTTCTTTATGTGGGGCATTGAGAGGGGCCACATTGAGGGCTACTTGAGCAGGGGCTGCCATTTTTATAAGTTCTCAGGTGTTTTTTGAGTAAAATGTGGATTTTTACAGCAGTAGTGGGAAAAAATAGAGGCCCTGGGGCTTTTTTCATAGAATTTTGCAAAGTGGAGCTTTGTTTAGACCCTGGTGGGCAGAATTTGAAGTAAAAGGGTGAGGATTGAAGAATTTATATTGCAAGGGAGGTGTAGCAATGGTTTCAAGTCCTTCCCCTTGGTATTCACTGAACAAATTGACTTGAGCTCCGTTAAAATTGAAGGGATTTTTCTCAGTGGGAAGAATTGGTAGTTTGTATAGCAAAAGATGGGCAAACTAGGAGTTTCAGTGGGAAATTGTGCAAATGGAAGTAAATCAGGGAGCTTGTGAGCAAGATTTAGGTGAATTCTTGTCTTTCTTGGCTAGCTGGGCAAATTGTGCAACGAGGTTTGCAATGTGCAGGTTTTTTGGTGGATAGATGGTCCAGGGGGACTTGTGTGTAGGAGCAGGGTGAAATTTCAACTAGTCTCTAGGATTGCCAGACAATTTTCTCGGTGAAAAATCAAAATTCACAGGGTTTTTTTTACAAGATAATGGTAAATACCTATTTTTCATATCGTGCTAGAGTTATTGGTTGATTGGGAGGTGATTTGCACAGTGGGGCACCGAGCTAAGGTGGTCAAGGTGGCGGATTGAATGTTTGCAGGTGAACTCATCGTCATTTGCATGCAAAGGCTCAGCAAAGTTTACATAGTAAAATGGTAAAAAACAAATGTTTTCATGGGTTTTTTAACAAAAATTGGCTTTTTGGCGCTTTTTATGATGACATCATCATGACGTAGAGTTTTTATTGCGTAGCGGGGGGTACGGAAGGTGATGTGGCAGATGATTTAGCTCTGAGGTGGTGATGATGATGTGGTGCTAAGTGGTTGTGAGTCTCAGAATGTCGTGAGGGGGTGGGGCGGGGCGGGGGGCGAGGCCGGTAAGCGGTTTTATCGCACCACTTTTGGGGTGGTAGCAGTATTGAGCGTGGGGGTCGCGATACACTCGGATGAGCGACGTGTGTCCTCGGTATGGCGGTGAAACCGCCATTTTCCTGGGACATATCATCCAGACGCTGGGGGCATCACGATACGATCCCGCAGCATCGGATCTGAGGGCCCCGATCCAACGGTTGACGACAAATGATAAGTTGCGGGGGCACGGAATGGGGGCCCACTTTAATTTTTTGTGATTTTGTAAGGTTTTCAATGTATTTGCAGACTTTTACAAAGTGGGTTTTTTGGGGGAAAAACATGAATTTCAGCTATTTATTTAGCCAAAAGGCCATATAAACCCCGATGGGCATGTGGAGGGTTGTTATTGGCCCCTGGTGGACCAATAAATCCCTAAAGAAAAATTTGAAATAAGGCTATAGTTAGCCAAGGGTTGGGGTATTTAGTTTTTGGGGTTTTTTTGTGTTTTTATACATAGTAAAGGGGGGAAATGTACATAGGAGCTATATAGTAAGGTTAGTAGGTTAATATGATTGTGGGGGAGGGGTTTGTATGGTTTAGGCCAAGTTTTACAAAGTGAAAACTCAGGCTAGGGGGGAATGAAAGGATGACAAGTGGTGAAGTTTAGGAAACTTCAGTGAGTTGGATAAAATACTTTTTACACAAGAAATGTGGCTTGTTTTTCCTAGGTAAAAGATCTTTTCACTTAGTTCTATCATGGGATGAAGTGGACTAAGGGTAATGAGCAGATCTCATTGCCCTTTGGGGGGAATATTAGTAAGTGTTTCTTGGAAAATGGGGAGGGCAATTAGTCATGCTCCATTTGTCTTGTAGCCACATTGCCATGGTACCTTATGATTTCATGAGATGGCAACTTATTCCAGAAGATAAAATTTCTCACAAACCATGCTTTCCCTCGAAACTGCCTACCCAGCCTAGTATACCTAACGTTTTCTCTTCATTTTCATTGGTTGCATTGGAACTAGAAAACCCTGATTCTTCTCTTTTCTTTTAGCTGCCCTCCTATCTAATTCTATCCTTATTTCTTCCAAGGCTTAGATTAAGCTGATGAGACCCTTTGCTTCACTACGTGACTACTTGCTTGCCAAGCTTGAACTATTTGTGCAGACCTTTATTCTCTATTTTAAGACAAGTGAAATTCAAACATGATCTAGCTAGGATTAAGCTGTCTGGCTAATCATTAATTGTGGCAATAGTAAACCACCTATACATAGTGGAGATTCATCAACATATGGAACCTTTGCAGCATAAGAAGGATGAACATATTTGGCACTTCCCCAGTCAATCATGAAAAATGAAACCCTATTGGTATAGGAAGCTAATAACGGGTGCAAGTGGAGGAACCATAAATTGCTCTAGAAAGTGCCATAATATCAAGCTATCCATGGGAGAATATGTATTGAATAGCCCAAAGCTTCCATTCCAATGGGTTGTGCTGATGTTGTATTAGGAGTCCATTGGATACAATCCTTGGGTACAATTGCTTTTAATTTTCAAGAATGTTTCATGAAATTTTCTTCAGAAGTAAAGGAAGTTGAATTAAGGGGTATCACAGGGAAATCAGGAAAGATAATCAGCTCTAACAAATGGAGAAATATTCTAAAGAAAGAAAAATGAGGCGTAATTGCACAATTATGTTTGCTAGAGGTTCCCAAATCAAAATCATCTATTTCTCCAAGTCTCCAAAAAGTCTTGGACAATCACTCCAAGGTATTTGAGACTCCCAAAGGCCTCCCACCTATTCGTGATCATGATCATGCTATTCATTTGATTCCAGGAAGTGTTCCTCCAAACATTAGGCCTTACAGATACCCCTATGCCCAAAAGAGTGAAATTGAACATATGGTTGTAGAAATGCTAGAGGTTGGTATAATTCAACCTAGTCAAAGTTCTTTCTCTACTCCAGTAGTATTAATGCACAAGAAGGATGGGTCATGGCACATGTGTCTGGATTATAGGGATCTCCACAAGCTCATTATTAAAGATAAATTTCCCATTCCTATCATTGATGAATTATTGGATGAATTGCATGGATCAATTTACTTCACCAAGTTGGATATTCATTCAGAATATCATCAAATAAGAATGAAGACTGAAGACATTTTGAAAACAACATTTACAACTCATGAGGGTCATTATGGATTTTTGGTCATGCCTCTTGGCCTTACTAATGTTCCTTCTACATTTCAAGGTTTGATGAATTCCATTTTCAAACCCTTCCTTAGAAAATTTGTGTTGGTATTTTTTGATGATATACTAATCTATAGAAAGTGTTGGAAGGATCATGTTCAACATGTTGACAGGGTTCTAAAACTATTGGAGGAAAAACAATTATATGCAAAAAGCTCCAAATGTTTCTTTGGAGTACAAGAGGTGGAATATCTAGGTCATATTGTATCTCATGAAGGTGTTAAGGTAAACCAAAGAAAAATTAAAGCCATTAAGGAATGGAAAATCCCCACATCCATAAAGAATCTATGAGGATTTCTCGGGTTCACAGGGTATTATTACAAGTTTGTTAAGGATTATGGGAGAATAGTAGCACCTCTAACAACATTATTGAAAAAAGATGCATTTCCATGGACTCCAGAATAAACAAAAGCCTTTGAACATCTTAAAGAGGCAATGTGCCAAGCACCAGCCTTACCTATGTCGAACATCACAAAAACCTTTATTGTGGAATGTGATGCCTTAGGAAATGGAATTTGTGTTGTTTTAATGCAAGAAGAAAGATCCATTGCTTTCGAAATTCATCCAATCAAATGAAAGTATTTACTTAAAGCTATTTATGAGAATGAAATGTTGGCAATACTACATGCACTTAAGAAATGGCAACCCTACCTAATGGGAAGACACTTCAAGGTAAAAATAGATCATGATAGTCTTAAATACATTTTAGAACAAAGATTATCTTCAGAAGAGCAGAAAAAAGGGGCCACAAAGATGTTGGGTTATGAATTTGAAATTATCTACAAATAAGGGAAGAAAAATGTTGTGGTCGATGCACTGTCAAGAATGGATGAGGATGTGGACGCATTTCTTTGTGCCATTTCTATTATCCAACCAAGTTGGATAAACAAAGCAAGGGATGAATGAAAGAATGATGGAGAAGTGTGGGAACTTATTCAAAAGCTACAACAAGATCCTGATACATCTGATACATTTATCTAGAAAAATAATTCATTATGGTACAAAGATCTCTTATACCTATGTAAGAATTCCCAACTCAAACAAAAGATGCTTATGGAATTGCAGACCTCTCCCTTAGGACAGAACTCAGGATTTTTAAAAAATTACCACAGGGTTAAGAAGGAATTTTTTTGGGATAGCCTTAAATCAGATATTCAAAAGTTTGTGATGGAATGTTTGGTTTTCCAACAAAATAAAGTTGAAACAATTAAGACCCCAGGTCTATTACAACCTTTATCCATTCCAAGCCAACGTTAGGAGGAGGTTTCAATGGATTTTATCTCAGGTTTATGCAAGTCCTAAGGAAAGAGTGTCATCACGGTGGTAGTTGACAGACTTACCAAGTATGCACACTTTTGTGCATTATTGCATCCATTTAAACCAAGTACAGTTTCTATTGCCTTTATGGAAACAATTCACAAGCTACATGGAAACCCAAAGATTATTGTAAGCGACAAAGATCCCATTTTCACTAGAAATTTTTGGACATAATTATTTTCTTGTCTTGGTACTCAGTTAGCTCATAGTGCATCTTATCATCCTCAATCTGATGGGAAAACTAAGATATTAAACAAATGTTTGGAAGGATATCTTCGTTGCTTTGTATTTGATAAACATACATAATGGGTCAAATGGTTACCTCTAGATGAATGGTGGTATAACACTTCCTTCTATACTGCAGCAAAAATGACCCCATTTATGGCACTTTATGGATATCATCCATCGTCCATCACATCATATTTAAGAGAAAATCCTAAGGTTCAAGCAATGGAAGATCACATCGAGCATCAACAACAGGTTCTCTAACTCTTAAAGGATAACCTCACTTTGGCGCAGAATAGAATGAAACAACAGGCATATCAACATTGCAGTGAGAGAAGTTTTGATGTAGGTGACTGGGTATTCCTACGGCTACAACCATATACAAAATGCCCCTTAAGTAAGCTAAGAAGGATAATAAATATTCACCAAAGTATTATGGTCTGTACAAGGTGTTGCAAAATATTGGTACTATGGCATACAAATTATAGCTTCCTGTAGCTTCCCGAGTGCACCCAGTTTTCCATGCTTCATGCTTAAATAAGGTTATAGGTGACAAACTCCCAGTTCAAACAATTTTTCCAGAACTTGATGAGGAAGGAAAAATCATATTGGAACCTGAAGCAGTCACAGAAACAAGAACTTGACAACTACGAAATCAATCAATTTTGGAGTATCTAATCAAGTGGAAGAACTTACCCACTGAAGATTCCACATGGGAGGGTGAGAATTTTATACAAAAGCATCTAGAACTACTCAAGTGTTGAGGACAACAATTTTTTGAAGTAGAGGGGCATGTTAGATCCCTATAATACTAGTGATTCCCCCATTACTATTGTCATTGTAGGCCTTATTGTTATTGTTGTGCCCTATTGTTCCCATATTGTTATTATTGTGCCCCATAGAAGCCAACTATTGTTATTGTTGTGCCCTTATATTATTATTGTTATGTCAGCTTTGATTATATTGTGACCTGTTAGACTCCTATATATAGAAAGAAGGTTTTTTCGTTTGTATCATCCAAGAATTTTCATTTGTGTAGTGTAAAGGAGGGTTGCCCCTTCAAAGAGGCTGATTTTGAAGGTGTTGATCTATATTTTCTTCTATTTTGTGAGCTGGTGGCATAACACTTATTAGCCCTCTTATGTGTTCATTTCATTGCATTTTAGCTTGGTTCTTCCTTGTGTTTCTTGGACACTCCTTGACACATATTGGCATATCATAGCATCCTGCACATCCTAGCATGCCTTAGCATCTTTCATGTCTTGGCATGCCTTGGTACTATTTGGCACATGTTAACATGCAATGGAACTCCCTAGTGCACTCTGATACTTCTTGACATGCTCTAATATTCCCTAGGATGTATTACCATTGCTTAGCATACTTTTGATTCCCTCCTTAGCATGTCAACTAGCACTCATTGACACTCCCTGGCACACCCTCATATTCATTCACTTCCATGCATTTTGACCTAGTGCTCCCTTCTATTTTCTGAGTACTCCCTAACACTCCTCAGCATGCATTAGTAATCTCTGGCACACCTTAGCACTCTTCGACATGCCCTGCCACTTCATAACATGTGTATCACTCCCTACACACCTTAGCACTTGTCACGTGTTGGTGCTTGGCAAGCATTATCATTTCTAGATTTTGTTGAGATGCCTTGGTATGCTTTGGCATGGTTTAATATTAAAGTTATTTGAGATCAAATATTGGAAAGTATATGAGAAGTAACAAAGGAATATTTGGCACTTAGAATGCACTAATACTTGGCACCTATTAGCACCTACTTTTGGTGCGCCTAGCATGACCCTCTTGGAAAAGGTAAATTGATGAGTTATTAGCCCTCTTATGTGTTCACTTCCTTGTAGTTTAACTTGTTTCTCCTTTCAGTTTCCTTGACAGTCCTTGACACGTATTGTGACACCCTTGCACATCTTGGCATGCCTTAGCATTTAGCACATCTTAGCATATTTTACATGAATTCACACTATTTGGCACATGCTAGCATTCCCTAGTACACCTTGGCACTCACACCCTCACAACTAGCCTTACATTTTTTCACGAATTGGGAACACAATGAAGTCCTTAGCCACTGTAGTTCATGTGACATTTCCCCGCTTCAGTCGCAATAACTTGATCAATTTCACCTATTACAAGTAGATTGTACCTTGTTGACCTAAGAACTGCCTATAACTCATCTTAGGCCACTCATGTCCAAGCTCAACTTGTCCCACTTAAGAAAATACCAAGACAAGGATCACATCTAGCCATGGCCATAAAACAACTAAGCAACATAGCTTACACAAACAATATTTCACATGTATGTCTAGTTCATATCAACAATAGAGAATTAACTAAGAGTTTGCAAGAACCAAAAGATGCACAAGACACACACAAGCTAAGTGCCATAAAAATTATACCAAACAATGTACAATATGTAATTGACTAAAATATTTTAAAACATGAGCATCTGGCCAAAATGTGCCACATGTCATATAAAAATAATATCTAAAGGAAAAACAATGTTGTGCCTAGCACAAAGTCACCCTTTGTCTAAAAATGCTCTGTCAAGCCCCTTATCGCAACTGTAGGCTTGCCTCTTGCAAATCCTATTATGATATTCTCCTAACACACTTTTTCCTTGGCACACTTGAATTCACTGACATACACTCTTATTTGTTCATTTCCATGCATTTCGACCCAGTTATCCCTTGTGATGCCTTGACACACGCTAACACTCCTCAACATGCATTGATATTTTCTGACATGTGTTAGCATGCCTTTTCATTCCTTTTTGTTCCGTAACCCTCCTTGGCTATTATGCCCTCACAACTATCCTTACTTAATTTGCAACTTGGGAACCAACCAAGTCCTCTCTTGACTACAAGAGCTTGAACAAGTTACAATTACTATAGCTAGATTATGTTGTTGATTTGTGTAGCTTGGGAGGTACTCCACAAATCTAGTGAGATGGGTTAGTGTGAGTTTGGTCACAAAAGTCTTTGTGGGAAAAGAACCCAAGTGAATGGGTTTTGGACCCAAGATGAGGTTTAAAATCTAAAAGAAAATTAGAAAGGAAAATAAATATTTCCTAAGGTCTAAGTGGATAAAACTTGTAAGTTCTATAAGGTTCCTAAGAAGCATAGCTAGGAAAATCTATTGATGGAGGCATTAGTATGAAGGAAAGAACATAAAGTTAGAAGGACCTCATTTGATCAAGGAGGCCAGGAGAAATATAGTTGTAAAGTAGATCGAGATAGGGGGATGAGTAAGGGTTGCTGAAGGAAGGCCATGATCATCCACCAAGAGAAAGATCATCATGTGAGGGTTCACAATAATGTCACATACCTTAATGGGTTTGATCTAGGAAGTAGGATGGCATATTGTTGGTTCTCTTTTGGTAGATAGAGCTCAAGAGAGGCGACTCATGAGAAATTGGGCATGTGATTTCAGTGGTGTTTTTGTGTGAAGGCCACATCAAATTCTGAAATAGCAGAGAGGGTTGATACCCTGTCTTGTGGTGGTTAGTAGGTTTCAAGGTATGTGATAAAAACCAACACAAATGGAGGAGGGACTACACCATAATTTAGGGCCAGAAAAAAAGTAGCCATAGGTGTAATATTGACTGAGGTAATCGTAATTTGAGGGTTGTATATATCTGAAGTTCAGGTCAAGATTCAATAAAATAAATGCCCAGAATCTATGGATCCATATGAGCTATGTCGAGTCCCTTATGGAGGAAAGAGTTGTTGTTTTTACTATGGGTGGATAGGCTTTGTTCTAAAGCAATTAGAATAAAAGTATAATGCCCTAGTTAGTGAGTTTTCCTAGCATGTTCAGTCCATAAGGTATGCCCTTAAGACTGTGACAAGTCTACGTAGAAGAATAGGGGTCGTGACCCTTAGCTTGAGGTTTATCTCTGCAACATAGACCACAAATCAGGAAGATGATTTGCAAAAGTATGTGTGGAGATAATAAATCCAAAGGAGGGTGGAACCTAAGTAAAATATTGAACAAAAGAAATGTTCCATATGAGGAATGGATTGACATGAAGACGAGTTAATTTTGGTGGACTGTCCATAGAGTTTTGGACAAAGATCTGAAGAAGCCTATACAAAATTAGTCAATGGACTGTTAGTGGATGATTTGTGACCCTAGTTCAATCATATATAGATTGCTGGAAGGATGATAAGAGGAGTAGTTTATATTTTTTCATAGATTGAACAATAAAGAAATAGGTACACAAGAATAGTGATTTTGAGAGGACTCAAATCACTATTAGGTGGAAGATTTAAAGATCCCTAGATGAGGGAAGTGTTGCGGGCTCTAGATTGGTAAAAGAATTGATTGTGGTTGGGAAAATTGATAGTAGTATTAGTACAGTTGGAGGGTTATTAGGTGATTGTCAAAGAAGATCCCTAAGTCATGTACTTGTGAAGGACAACAAGACTAGTAGAAGGGTAGGTGTATTGGGCCTAAGGACATGCAAACTTTTAAGGACTAAAGTAGCAGTCAAGTGGGCTAGCCAACTAGCCCTAGTTCACTATATTATAGAGGATTGTGTTGGTGAGAAGAAGGTTTTGGAAATAATATTGAGAGGGGGGGAGGTGAATCATTATTAGTCAAGTCAATAATCTTTTTCTTTTCATAATCAATTTCATATCCACTACTTCAATGAAGGTAACCTATGTGTGCACACAACTACGTTTAAGGAAACAAGTGTATGTCTAACAAACTAATGATTCAGTTAATTCATCATATGTTGATATTTAATCTGAGCATCAGTACTTTATTAAACATTAAATAGTAACCATGTGCAGTTAATAATAGAAAGAACCATCACACATAAGCAACGCACATGAACACCAAGATGTAAGGTGGAAATCCAATGTGGGTAAACAGAACCTACTGTTGTCATCTCTGTCTTCTTTTAATAATAAGAAAATCTGTTTACAACATTGTACTAGTGCATACTCATACTAGTACATAGGCTTGTACTTGCAGAAGGCTACAACCTTCTCTCATTCTCCAGCTTCTACTGGAAGGGAGCTACAACCCCCTAGCTCTTGTACTAGCTGATATGTTTACTAGCACGTAAGTGCCAACCTACAGAAGGCTATAACCTTATCTCTTCCTCCAGGTACCACATTTCATAAATTTTTAGACTGGATACTCCTAGAACACAACATCATAATCTGAAGGCCACATTTCATCCAATTTTCATACTGGACCCATCAAAAACATTGAAGCTCAAAATCAATCAACACTGCAATCACTAAAACTCAATCATTACTTTCTGAATAAACCAAACTCAATCAATTAATGAGAAACCATGAATCTCTGACACAACTAAATCACACACTTACTGAACCCAGGACACTACATCATTATTTAGAACCAGCTGTAACTTCAAAACCATGCATCAGAGTGTATACACAACTTGGAAGAGCCGAACCAACGTGTATACACAACTTCATCAAAGAGAACCAGCTTATAGATCTACAAATACTTACTTATAACTTCTTTGCTCTTCCCGACTTCAGACATACCCAGATCATCACATTAAAGGATAGAACATGTGTTAGCAATCAGATCTAGATCATCATATCACATAATGATAAGTCATTATGATCTTTCTCCATCATTAGATCTCATCCATCATCACTAAAGCAAATCACACTCAGTCAGTCTGACCATTGTCACCAGAATGTAGTCACCAGAACATAAAGCAAAACCCAGAACTCTGCATGAACAACCAGAACATACTATAACTTCAAATATCATAGTTTATAAGGTATACACTACTTAGATGTGTCGAACCTATGTGTATACATGATTTTACCAAATTCAACCAGTGTATACATCTGTAAATATTCAGTCATAATTTTGTAGTTATTCCAGACTTCAGTTATACCTAGATCATAATATTTATAGAACATCACATGTGTCAGTATACAGATCTAGAATAAACATGATCAAACCATATAAAGATAATTCATTCCAAGCCTTAAGGTCACGATCCGTTGTTAGATCTTGTCTTACATCAATCGCTAAGGTTCATCCTTGGTTCAGATCAAGCAGAGCATCATAAACCCATAAGCTGCATACTGGATCTCTCCTTTATCAAATATTCAATACTTGTGTGTCTTGACCTAATGATCTTCTCCTCCTTATATAGTTTTAGGACTTTCTCAATACCATGGACCAAAACCACTTAGGACTAATACCTTGGATCAAATACCTAGGGTTAAGACCTTGGACCAATTACCATGGACCAATACCATGGATCAAAAT
The DNA here is from genome assembly GCA_000404065.3 of Pinus taeda. NCBI lineage: Eukaryota > Viridiplantae > Streptophyta > Pinopsida > Pinales > Pinaceae > Pinus > Pinus taeda. Next base: position 160,435 of record APFE030535797.1, on the reverse strand, counting down.
ACCATGGACCAAATATTTCGGACCAAAAACCTAGTTTTATAGGGTATACATGCTTTTCCTTCTGTGAAAGTGCGTGTGTACGTTATACGCTCCTTTTGTTCTGTTAACCTGTGTGTATATGCAGCTTGGTGTTATAGACATTTTTGGGCATTGCACCCCAATCATAGTGTCCAAAAAATGAGGGCTCCTAAGTCCCTAAAAGTGTTGCTTCACTGCATAAAGGAACAAGGTCAGCTGATTACATCATCTCCCAGAAGTTCTCCACTAAAAACTGCTCAGAAATGGTCAAAACCGGACCATACTAAATGCCTAGTGCAGAGGGTATGATGCATATCACCTTCCCAGTGTAAAGAGTGTGATGTGTACTGAATGGACCCTCTGTAGGGTGCGATGGGTGAGAATGGACAAATGACAGAGACAATTTGCGAGGTGGAAGATCATGGAATCTTCTAGAAACTTCCCCTCTAACACTTGCCTCTCTATTTTCGACCAGGGATGAGTAAGAGATCATCAGTCTCCAAGTGGAATCAAGAACTATCAGAGAGAGGACACTAATCAAGACCCTAGAAGATGACTCACCTCCCTACAATCATCTGTAAATGGATCCCTCATCACAGAGATCCAAAGGCTCGAATCTTGTATCTTGTAGAGAAGTGATGTTGGTTTTCTGGTGAAACTTCATAGTGTTGGGTGATCTAAGCTTTACTTGAGGTGAAGAAGGGCTTTCTTGCTATAGGATGATGCTGGGTCAGAACAATTGGTTGTAATCCTCTTGCTTTTCTTGATATTAATAAAGCTATTCAAGTTTTCCTCCATATTATTGTATGTTTGAATGTATATGCATTTGTATGGTTAATACATATCTGGTCCTGTGTTATTTATGAATATAGATCTCGGTTCTTCGATAGAAGTATACTACTTTGATTCCACAGGTGCTCTTTGAAGCTGGGCAAACGAAGAAGAAGTGGCAAAGATCTATCAGGAAGGAGAGGAATCAAGTAAGGAACCAAGCGCAAGACTAAGGTTGGTGTCCTTTGTTCCACTCTTATCTATTTTCATAAAGGAAAACATAGTATTTACTTGTTTGTTTCTAAGATAGCTACTAGTCTTAGTGGGAATAGTAGCTCCGAGTGGACACTATTCCTGGTAACAAAATGGCGACTCCACTGGGGAGCGAATAGATTGTTTGTTAATCTATCTTTGTTTGTTTTATAAACTTACAGACGGAGCCTGAAGTCAAGCCAGCTAGCATTCGAACTACATTTGTTATACAAATGCAAAGTAGATCAATGCTACTTCAGTCTATCTCCGGGTTTTGTTTATGAATTAAACAATCAATCTGCAAACGTTCTAATTGCCCTAAGTGGTGGCTCTAGTAACGTTCTTAGATTAGCCCCTGTGATTTACATTTACTGAACATCAATTACTTGGCCTAAATCCCTGAACTGAATTGCAAATTGTGAGCAAAAATGGGTTAAAATTCTTGCACTGGTACCATCGCACCCTCCCTTCAAGGCAGTCTGTATGCATCGCACTTCCCGTGTGCAGTAGGTGCACTGCATACTAGATTCCCTGTGTGACAGGTGCGATGGTCAGGGAAGGTTAACTTTACCTTTAGAATTTGGTTTTTTCTTCACTATTTTCAGTTCTATTCAAGAGTTTTGCTGTCTGTGGTCAGTATATCTCTGTGAAAACCCCCTTCTCTTCCATCATTCCGCCTCTATTGTGCAAAGAACTATAAGTTTTTTTATGTGTTGTGCACCATTTTCAGTTCTCTTTTGCAAAGAAGTAGCATAGTCAAACTGTCGTTTCTTAATCTGAAAGTGTCGTAAGTGTCGTTTTCAGTTATAGAAGAGAATCCCATTGTTCTTGATAGTCGATTCTACTGTTACTCTTGTATATGATTTGAATTAGTAGTTTTTAAAGTGTCGAAAAACAGTTTTCCTTTCGAAATCGCAAAGTGTCGCCCTTACCTTCACTTCATTTTGAAAATAAATTTGTTAAGTATTGCCTCTTTGAAAATAATTCAGATTTGCACTTAGCTTTCTTATTGTCATTTATACATTAAGAAGGCTGAAAACAAATACATGCATGTGCATTTGCATTTAGGCTTCTTGGTTTGATTTAGGACAGTGCATTTAGTGTGTGCTCTATGCTCTTTGTTGAAAGACTCTCGATTTTATTTCCTTAGTAGCTAGGATTTTCATTTCCAAAAGAAGATTAAATAGTTGTTTATCACCTTAGATTGCATTTTAGGAATTGTATACACATCACGCGGTGAACCTAAAAGGCAAATTTTTAAACAAGATCAGCTATAAAATAAATTTAATGAATCTAAAAACGCTTTGGAACCTAACGCACAACATCTAGAAGTCTAGGCTAGAGACGTATTCCGGCGTCGTAAAACCTGGTAACTATTGTTTTCATTGTTGGTTGGGTGATTCCTCCACTCTAAGACGACAAGTGCCAGTACGAACTTGTGCTCCCATGTACCATCGAGTATATATTGGGAGACCACAATAGGTTATATCCTTTATCCTTAGGAAGCCATGTTTGCCGCCTTATCGATCGCAATGCACTGAAAACAACATTCAGGAAGATTGACTGTCGTACCGTAAAAAGTATTCTGCAGTTTTCCGATTGGTTTGGTAATCCCCTCTACCTAAATTTCCAGAGAAGTCTCTTTCGTTCCTTTTCAGACTCCTTAAAAGAAAAGGTCCATCTGAGCACTTGTCACTTCAGGCTCATTAAAAATCGAAGGCAACTAGAGTCATATTTTGTTTTTTATCGACTCTTTAAAATTGAAAAAACAAGTTGTGTCAAAGCGTCTAAAATTTATTTTAATTGGAATAACATCACTCTTCCCTCGTTGGTCTTAGAAATTAGTCTCCCTTCATTGCAAGTTCCTGTAGAATCGCTAGGAAATCTTTTGGATAGACTAAATATGTCTGAACAACCATCGACATCCAGGACTGTGTCATCTAATGCAGTAGCAACAGAACCTCCTACTGCTACTCCAACAATGTTCTCTGGTGTACCATCTGTCCCAGCAAGTTATCAACAACAAGCCGGAGTCTAATCAGGGATTGTTTCGACGACATGGTCAGTTCCTATTTCTTCATCCGGATTCTCATTTGGTATTTCTAATGTTGAAACTCAACAAATTGATCCAATGTGTCTTCAAAGTCCAATCTACCATTTAAGTACTGGATTGCCACCATATGGGGGGCAGTATGCCTTTTCATTGTTCCCTCCTAGAGAACAACCATATGGGAGTTTACAACAAAGTTCAGGTCAAACTGGAATTACATCCAGCGGTTGGGTACCAATACTACCTCAGCAACCAAGGGTTGTATATTCAATGCAACCAGTCCACCTTGTGTCAAATATTCCCACTATACTTGCTATGGTGACTGCATCGCAAGTAAAAGCGCTACCTGTTGTATGTCAACCCCAAGTTTCTCAGGTTGCAATACAACAACCTCTTGTCTCAGCAATTCAATCATAACTTCATGTTAGTGCCTTCTTATCTGGAGTGACTCAGGCTCAAACAGGTACTATGACTCCTCATCTTGGCCAATCATCCAGTATTGGACAACAGTAAATGGTCCAACAACCATGGCTTGGTTCAATATCAACAACCGCAATTCCAGCAATCATATCAGGGACCTGAGCAACAAGTCTTTGTAACTAATGGGAAACCGCATTTCCAAAGCGGTTAGCAACAACCATACTATAATGGTTATGCCCATCAAGCTTATCAAAGTTACCAGCATCAAATACATTATGCTGGTATGCAAAGACCCACTACTCAGGTGATTCCATATTATCCTGGGTATGCCTCGCCTAACCTAAAGCAACAGTTGCCCTTTGTAGCAACTCTAGAATTACCAGATCTAAACTGGCTGACGAATGATCCAAATGCTTATGCCCCTTGGTGGCTGGCGATTCCTCATAAACTTCTGTCAAATATTCCTAAATTTAATGGAAATCTGGGTGAAGACCCGTCGAATCATGTGATGACCTTTCATCTGTGGTGTTCATCAAACACTCTCAACGATGATTTGAGCAGGCTTTGCCTTTTCCAGCGAACGTTAACTTGTTCGGTAGCAAAAAGGTATATTGAATTGCCTAGAGCTTCGTCTGATAACTTCAGTACCCTAGCCACAATCTTTTTAACCCATTTTCAGTTACCCATAAGGTATGAAATGGGAACAAAGATTCTTACCAATTTCAAACAAACGACGGCCACTCACATATCCGATCATATTCATGAGTGGTGACGTCATCGTAGAATGGTATAAACATATGTTCCTGATCACTTGTTGGCTGAATGGTTTATTAAGTTATTGTTACCTTCTATTACATAAGATGTGGCAAAGGGAGGAGTCATCACTGAAGAGCAAGTTATTGCTCGTGCACAATATCTAGACTTGATCTATACTCAGTCTGGCACACTCTACGATAAAATCCCTGATGCTCCTAGACCAGATTTTTCCGTTCCTCCCCCTCCTAAATCAAACAAGGACTCTCATGCCAACAATGGTGTGATAGGTATGACTAGCACGAAAACCATAAAGGCTACGTCAAAGAAAGCTTGTACGGTTTTTAGTCAAAATGCAAATGACAAACTTCTTGCCTCGGAGGTTAATGCCGTGTCAACTGACAAAGGCAAAGAACCAAAGCAACCAGGAGGCAAGAAGAAAAAGAAAGGGAAAAAGAAGAAACAAGAGGAGTCATCTCCTAAAAAATCTTCTACAAACCCTTCTGGGCAAAGGAAACCTCCTTCAGGGTGTCAAATATGTGATGAGGATCATCGGACAAGAGATTGTCTATATAAAGTTGATCTTAGAAAATTATTCAAGAATTCAAAAACCTCAGCAGTATTGGCTGATCCGTTTCCGAACCCAAGAACAAATCTAGTTGCTAGCGACAATGCTTCCCCATCCCGAGTGCTTATGTTGTCCATTTCGAAACAAAAAAATGATGCTTTGATATCGACAAGGAATAAAGATTATGAAAATCCACAGATGTTGAACAACAAGGCTACAGATCAACCTGGTAGTTCGACAACAACTTCAACCGAAGTTGTGCCACCCATCATTCCTGAGCTAACGATAAAGCCGCCAAAGGGAGTAGTACACAAATCGACATTTAATCCTCATGCCAGAGCAGCACAACATTATAATATAGTGGAGGATTTGGCCCAATCGCCATCCGCTATGTCGACACTTGAGGTACTGCAAATTGCCCCTCCAAAAAGCAGGCTTTATTCTCAATGATAGGTGGGATTGACCTAGCGGATTCCAATCTTGTGGCCTTTGATCACAAAGGATATGACCCTCAGTTACCAGCTCAAATAGCTTTCCTTATTCAAGTGAAAGCCCTCAAAAAAACTGTTCATCGAACAATTATTGATGATGGGGCATCTACATGTATTATGTCAATGAGTTGCTGGAAAAATTTAGGTTCACCACCCTTGTCGCGATCGTCAATGACGTTAAAAGCATTTGATGGGCAAACATACACTCCATATGGGATTTTAAGTAACTTGCAAGTTGAACTGGGGGACAAAACAATAGAAATTGATGTTGAAGTTATCGATGGAAACCTCGATTACAACATCCTACTGGGAAGGCCTGGATATATATGCTATGGCTGCCGTTGTGTCGACGTACTTCAGAAAGATTGGCATTTTCCCTTCCAAGGAGGAATCACAATCGTCAACCAACAAACATTTCTCCCCAACAGTTCACAAGTTACGGGAAGCATTCCGATGATCCACGGAAGCTCTCAGTCGCTTCAAAATGTTGGAGTAGGTCTCCTAAAAGACCCTTCCTTAATGGGGACTTTTGCCCTTCCGCCTTCGAGTAAGCTGGTAGAAGTGGCCACAGTGGAAGCCTGTCCCATGAGATCTTCTACATCAACAAAAATGAAGAAGAACTCAGAAAATTTTGATAGTGTGGATCATCGCGAGGCATTGACTCCAAGCCCTACCATAGCTACATCATCTGATGATCAATTCAATGATGTTTTACATTATGTACTGGGGGCATTGGAACCAGATCTTTCCTTCATAACCTCGAATGAGTTGTGATCAAAGGTCGCCATGAGGATAGTTCTTTCATTGTGTCAACCTCATTAAAAAATGAAACAACTCCCTTTCTAAATTGAATCTTTGAAAGATCTCGAAGGTAAACCTTCATTCCAACCACCAAGTTGAATGCAATGAAACTTGAGGGGCATGCACCTCGATTTGCATTATTATGTTGGGGGCATGCAAACTTATCACGAGCAGTGTTACTGCAGGGTTCAAGCTCATTAAAAAATAAACCCACGACGAGCAGTTTTAATGCAGAATTCAAGCTCGTTAAAAAATAAACATAAGCAATAAGCAAATGTTTCCCCCAGAGTTTAAGCTCATTAAAAAACGAACCAATTTTCCAGTAAATAACCATTGTGAATGCATTATCATCAGATTTTGAGCCTTGGTCGTGTTCTCATCATCACCTCCACTCTGTTTTTAGCCAATCATTCACCTCCATTTGATTGTTTACCCTATTGAGGAACATCTGTGAAGAGTGATCCTATTAGCCATCCTTGTGACACTGCCATGATCGAAAAATTCCAAACCTTACCTGGAATCAGCTACTACCCGAAATCATCACTCGTTCCTCAAAAAACGAGTCTCCTTTAAGCTCTTTTCAACTGACTCATAAAATATGAAAATATTGTCGAGCGATTAGCCTCTCCGGCTCGTTAAAGTCATCGGAAGCGCTATCCCTCCTCTAGATTTTAATATTTTTGGACTTGAGGGATTATTACACAAAAATATCGAGTGCTTGTCTTGTTTGGCTCGTTAAAATTACCAAACATTCATCCCTCTCATATTATTTTACGCTTTTTTCAGACTTAAGGGATTATATGACGAAGAAGAAGCGGCAAAGATATATCAGGAAGGAGAGGAATCAAGTAAGGAACCAAGCGCAAGACTAAGGTTGGTGTCCTTTGTTCCACTCTTATCTATTTTCATAAAGGAAAATGGAAGTAGTCTTTACTTGTTTGTTTCTAAGATAGCTACCAGTCTTAGTGGGAATAGTAGCTCCGAGTGGACACTATTCACGGTAACACTTGGTCAAGGTGAACCTGCGTATACCTCTCTTTCCTCATTCTTTGTTGTTTACCTGCTATACTATGATCTTTCATCTGAGTAAGTTGCCTTCTATCCTACATTTCATCATATATGTTATGCATTCTGTCACATCTGATATCTCTTTTGTAGATTCATCTAGTTACCATATACAAGTGAGATGTTCTGCTACAAGTGGGTTGCCATCAAGTACAACACATGCATCATAATGCCAATAGAAGGGTGACCTCTATATCCCTAGACTTGTCATATTGGAGAAACAATATGGAAAGAAAAGGGTAGACCAAAGAGTTGTGAACAAATAGAGTTGTGAACAATTGACTGAAGACCCTAAATGTTGCAAACCTTGAAGGAAAAAGGAGGTAGCTAGAGGGAAAATTTTGTTTATTCGAGTTCAGTAACCTAAATGAGTTGAGTTCATTGATAGAGGCATATTGAGGAGTTGAAGAATGGGAGGCAACATGAATTGCCATATGTTTTCAAGACACATGGAATGAAAGGGTTGTGTGTGGCCAGCATCAGTAAGTAGGTCAAGTGTTGTCTTATTCAAGGTAGATTGGTTGTCAAAGGACCAACACCAAGCCCTAGTTGTATTCCTTGTATAAGTGTGATTATAAAGAGCCACGATCCCTAGTACAAGAGCTCTAACATGTTCTACTATATTTTGTAATATAACAAAGAACGATTTGAAAGAGTTAAAATTTTTCATGTGCACTAGTCGATTCCCTGACGTGTGTAGATTTTGTTTTTCAAAGTAGATGTGTTGTGGAATTTGAGTGTATTTGGATCAAAGATTCTAAGACCAAACCCAAATTCTCATGTGCCATGGAAATTCAACATATGCCTTGTTCATCTAAGAACTACTTGTAACTCATATTAGGCTACTCATGTCTAATCTCAACTCATCCTACTTAAAAATTTACTAATACAAGGCTCATCACATCCAACCATGGCCATAAAACAACTACGCAACACAATTTACATCTAGAATGCCATAGGACTTGACATGTCTTAGAATGCCTTAGCACTATGTGGCATGTGTTAGCATCCCCTACATCCTTGGCATACATTGACACTCCCTAGCACACCCTTGCACTTCCTAACACGCCTTGGTATTTTAACATACCTTAGAACTACCTAGCATATAACATTTTCACTCCCTCCTTAACACACCTAGAACTCATTGACACTCCTTGTCACACACTCCTATTCGTTCATTTCCATGAATATTTACTTAGTGCTTCCTTATGTTTCCCTGACACTCCCTAACACTCCCTAGCACGCATTGGCACACCCTAGCACCTATCACATCTTGGCATGTTGCCCTAGCATTCTAGCATTCCTTGTAACTACCTATCATACCTTGTCACTCTCTCCTTAGCACACCTAGAGCTTGTTGATACTCCTGGTCACAAAATCTTATTCATTCATTTCCATGCATTTTGACCTAGTTCTCCCTTGTGTTTCCCTAGCACTCCTTAACACTCCTTAACACATATTGCTACACCCTAGCACCTAGGAAATCTTGCCATGTTTCCCTGATGTTTTCTTGCTTTGCAAGAAGTAGGCATCTGGATTGAGCTTATCATACATCCATTGTTGGCTTATGTTTTTGTATGGCTAACTATCTTTTTTGTTTTTATATAGCTACTTCTTAAATTTCAATGCAGCCAGCTACATCTAGAGAAAATACTGCCTTATGTTCTATACTTTCTATTCCTTCACAAGTTAAGGGTTGCACAAATAAATCAAAACAAAAACGTAAACTAGACTTCATTAGGTTTCTTATAGAAAAGGAGGGGATGTTACAAAATGTTGGAGTCTGGAGAACACTAGATGTAGGTCATGAGAAGAAAAACCAAGAACCCATTAGGAAAACATCTGATTAGAAAATATGATTTCAAAATGGTTACTTTTCTAAGCCTTCCTATTCCATAGTCTCATTTGATGAGGCCTCTATTATAGGAATATGATTTTATTTTTCTTACTATGTTTTCTACTTTAATATAGGCACTTCTTAAATTTCTCTATTGCTTGACTACAACACTTAGAATAGAGCCTTCTCTGCGACTCGTACTTTCCATTGCTGCTCAAGTTAAGGTTTGTGTAAATAAATCTAAGTAAAAAAGCGATTCATTAAGTTTCTTATTAAAAATAATAGATATTGTGGAGGCCAATGTTGGAGAATAGAGGATATAGATTGTGAGGAGAAAAGACCATGAATCCAGTATGATGAATTTGATTAGGGATCATGATGCCATGAAATATATTTTATAGGCCCAGTGGATGATGATTGTTTCTGATTGTGCCATTTGTTTTTCAGACTTTGTTCCCTTGCTACTAGCCCATCAACAAGCACACATGCATACATATTATTAGTTTATTATTGATACGATAATTTTTTTCTTTAATAGAATGGGTTTATTGTTATGCTCAATACCAATCCAAGAAAAACATTGTATATATTCAAAACACTTTGGGAGCTAAGGTTCTTGAACACTAGAAATACATGATGTCTTAGAATGGGAGAGGATACAAGGAAGGATCCTATTAAGGTGGTCTCACTTTTTGTCCATTGTTCTTTTTTATTGCTTTTTATAAATGGAGAAATATTGATTATCATTTTATAATTTTTATACAATCATTTTGGCTTTAATGAATCTATGACCATTGATTAGAAAATGGTTAAATGAAAGTATCAAATTGAGTTTTCTTGGACATTATTTCAAGAGAAGCCTTATCTTAATGATTGTATATAATTGATAAGTTTTTCTCTATGTATGTTGTCAACAATGGGAATAGATGAGTGTGTTATATATTGGATTCTACACATATACACGCCCATTATGAAATTCTTTCGTTAGGTTGATGTGCTTTATATGGAAGCGTTTTGGAAGTTTCTACCATCTAGTGCAAATTTCAAGCCTCATTTTATATGGGTAAGAATTATAATGGACATATAATTTGTATTGTGTGGACAACAACTACCTCCTAAGTACATTTTCATTATTTATCATGTTAAAATTATAATTGAGTCTATGTCAAGGAGGGCTATAAGGTTTTTTTCCTGGACAACAATGAATCACAAACTATTGGAAATAACTCTGATATTCTTGGTCCAAATCCCCATCATTTGAACGACAATCATGTTTAAAATGGTAGCAACATGAGAGATGGTTTGTTTGTAAGAGTTCCATAACAGAGTCAAGAGGTCGGGTTATAAAAACAGTAGGATTTTCTTTGTGTAGGAATGTTGATATTTGGTTTGTTGTGCATGCCAACATTTCACATATTTTCTTCACCCCAAGCAATCTTCAGGGACTTCTAACATGGGTGTAGTCTTTTTTCTTAGATGTTTGAACCATTTGGGTTCTATGGATTAATAGTTGTGGTTCTGATTTTAGTTATGTTCACATTTTTTGTGGTAGTGGAATTCAGTTTGTGTCATAAAATTGTTCACTGGAGCTCATCTCTTTATTTATTTTTTATAATTAATTAATTCGTTTTGGTTCTTTTATGCCCGATCTAAAATATAGATATTGTTTTCTTATGCACTCCACATCTCAAAATTCATGTCCAATTATTGAAATTTGTTTAGTAATTAGTCAAGAAACATACTTTTTTTCTATGATATATCAATAATCAATCCTGATATTGCTAATCATTGTAAACCCTTATAATTGTTCCAAAAGCCTCATCCATAGATTCATTTGTCAAATCATGTGACTGGTATGGATTCATGATGCAACGCTAGAAATGTGTTAACCTAGGTCAATTTTGAGCCATTGCAATAATTGTTGCATTTTTCATTTTCCTACAGAAGTACGACACATAATTATGATTAGGAAATCCTTGAGATATAGCAAGGATTCCTTTTTTTATGACACTAACTCGATCCTGTCCAAATGGATCCATTGGAAAAACTTGTAATTCTCTTAAGTTTTTAAAACTTGATGATACAATTTCCAAGCCCTTGTCTCCAACATTATCAAGAATCCAAATCCATTAATAGGTGATGACAATTAAAACCAAGCCATAACCACTCCATACTTAAGACATTGGCATAGATTGAATTAAAAAAATGTCAATTTTGAGCACACATAATACAAGGAAGGAATATACATAGGTTTTACTTTCCACATCCCTGAAAAAGTTCTAAGTTCCTTACAATTCTTAAAAGATTCTTCCAAATATATAAATTTTCTGCCAATTGAACTCTTGAAAAAATGAACATGTACACAACTCCATCAACTAAGGAGATATTACAAGAAGTCGCTTCAATTGTTCTAAATAAAGACTTTTATTTAGTTTCAAACTCCTTAGAGAAGTACATCTAGCCACAAGCCTTGCAAGGGAATCAAAATTCACCTCACTTTGTACAAATGTAAAATTCACTGAAAGTAGAGAAACACGAATTTTAAAAAATAGTTTGGCCAGTAATCACCTTAATGATCCACCTTACTCTCATGTAGGTCCAGCTTTTGCATGTTCTTGCAATGGGTTGCGATGATTGTCCGGCCATCAGTGTTTAGGCCTTCACAATTTGTGAGAGAGAGAGCGTGGAAATTAAGGAAGGAATGCATTATGAGATCAAGGCTTTCATCCATGACAATCATGCTCTTAAGCCTAAGCTCCCAAACCCATGTATAGGCCCTACGCATGACGAGGAACAAGGGGTGAATTTCTGCCCCTATTGGAGAGGAACGAGGTTGAAATTCGAGAAGTGTGGATTCCCCTTGAGAGTTATGCTTGTAATCATGTGGAATTGCCTCATTAAGATCACCGACGAGATGGAATGACAATTTCAATTGAAGATCTTCTAGCAGCTCCAAGCCTTACGTACCAGCAAACCATGCACCTATCCTTGATCGAATTCGTAAACAACACATGCACCAATGCCTAATTTGGGAATTAAAATGAAGAATCCCCTATCTTATTCATCATTCTGACCCCCTTCGCACTATTGGCATCCATTCAGAGGTCTACAGTTCCATTCATATTCTTTACATCAACGGTCTCATCCCCATTGCCAAAAAAATTAACTATGAAATGACTGGGATTGCCATGTGTAGGTTTGTAATTAATAGGTGGATGTCCTATAGCTATTGCAAATTTATTCTCCACAAGCTTTGGAAGAAACCACTGAGGGGAGAGGGGAATGGAGTTTCTGGACCTGTGTAGATATCATGTGTTGAGAGATTGCATGTGATGTAGTGTAATCACATAAAGCTAGGGTTTGTTGTCGTCCATGGTATTCTTAAAGACAGGTTCGCACGATAGTGGATGCTAAAACCCATTGTCATATAGGTGAGAAGTGAATTTGTCATTTATTTTACTTGATATCTCATCATGGTTGAGGATGAGACAAAATTACTAACAACAAAGAATGGATTTGATACCACTGATCTAGATCTTAGGGTTAAAATGTAAGAAATTTGAATGTTGAGAGAGAAGAAGAAAACACCCAAAGAAAGTCTACTGAAATAAAGAAAAATGGTTATAGTTACATCGTGGTAGATACATCTATCCTTTTACAAATTGAGTCTCATTATTTATAACCTCCATGAGTTACAATGGTAGGGGGTTTCTAACAACCACCTCTAAAAGTGTTTTCTCATGACTTTTCCTTTGGGGAGTGGTGGGGCGGGGGGGGGGGGGGGGGAGGGAGAATTAATATAATACCCCAAAATATATTTTTCATGGTGGTTTTTTGAAAAACCCCACTAAAAATTCATGAGATCATTATATATTTGGATGTAGTTTTTGGAACCCCCCTCAAAAAAAAGTCACGAGAATTGAACATTTGGAGGTAGTCATTTAAACGATGCCTCTAAATAGTTCAATTCTAATGATTTTATTATTATTATTATTATTATTTTATTTTCGGGGGGGGGGGTGTCCAACACCACCTCAAAAATTTTAATTATTGTGAATTTTAAAGGGGGTTGTTTGACAACCCCCCTTAAAGTCACGGAAATGTAACTTTTGGAGGTAGTTTTTGACAACCCCACACACCCCCCACCCCACCAAAAGTCATTATAATTAAACCTTTAGAAGTTGTTGTTAAATGAATGCCTCTAAATGTTCAATTCCAATGAATTTTGGGGGAGGGGAATATTTTGGTGTATTAAATGGGGAAAGGGGACATCAAGGTAGCATGGATGGGTAGAAGTGAGAGGTTTGGGAATGGTTTACTAAAATCTATTATCTTAGCATTAGAGAATGAGAAGGGGCCTTAGGACATCATGGCATAATGGCTAGGGGGTATAAAGGGAAGGAAATAAGAGAAATTGATAAGGAGAATCCCCAATAGTTGTGATAAGGGGATTAGGGGCCCTATTATCACAACCCATTAGCCCTTAACTAATAACCACTAAATTCGCTATCCCCCTAACCCCCAAGCCATAATCCCTTAACCCCTACACTCATAACGCATTAACCCCTTGATCCCTTAAACCTTAAGCCACTAACCCATTAATCCCTAACCCCTAACTTAGAATCCCTTAACCACCCTTAAAAGTTATGACAATGTAACTTTTGTAGGAATTATTGGACAACCCCCCCTAAAAAAGTAATTAGAATTACACTTTTAGAGGTGGTTGTTAAATAACCACCTCCAATTGTTCAAGTCACAAAAATTTGGGGATGGGAACCTTTTGATGTATTGAATGGGACAAGGGGACATAAGGGTTGCTTGGATGGATAGAAGTGAGATTTTTGAGCACAATTTACTGATATATATAATCATAGCGTTAGATAATGATAAGGAGTCTTAGGACCTCATGCCATAGGGGCCAGGGGGATAGAGAAATTTATAGGTGAACCCCCAATAATTGTGATATGGGGTCGCTTTTTCATGACCCATAATAACTAAATTCTCTATCCCCTTAAACCCAAAGGCATAATCCCTTAACCCATACACATAACTCATAAACCATTAACCCTTTCATCCCTTATACCCTAAGTCACTGACCCCTTAACCCCTAACCCCTAACTTAGAATCCCTTAATCCCCTTAGTGTTAACATTTTATCTCTTAAATCCTAACCCTTAACCATTAATCCCTAGCCCTTAAACCCCTTAACTCGTTGACACCTAAATCCCATAACCCTTAAGCACTTAAACCTGACCCCTAAGCCCTTAGTGCTTAACCTTTAACCCTTGAAGCCATTAACATATAACCCATAATCTCCCTAGACCTAAACCCCCTAACCCCTAAACCCACTAAGCCCTAACCGTTTACCCTTTACCCTTGACCAATGACTTCTAAATCCTTAAACACCTTAACTCTTAGAACCCCTAAGCCTTTCTTTAAGACCATAAGTGCTCCAACACTACTCTTCTTAGTCATATTAGTTTTTGTCTACTAACTCCTACAAATAAAACTTGCAAGAACTACTAGGGTCCAAGGAAAAGAGCCACAAGGTCCCCAAATTTGATCTAAATTTTATGGACAATCACATTTCCCCCCATTTATCCTCCACGCATTTTCTTTCAAAGGGAAACAATATGGTCTTCTAATGTCCACAAATTCATCTAATTTCATTGGAATAAAGTAAGGTTTCAACACTTGCAATTATTTTCAAAGTCTCAATGTTGCATACAGATTCAATTTTACATTTTGAAATGAACTCCATCAATTCAATCAATGTTACAAAAGAACTCAATACATAATTAATAAGAATACTAAAACTCAACTTTAGAACTTGTCATCCCTTGTTCCCCTTGAAGAAGAGTTTTTAATATCATAATAAATGGTTGGGGTAGTAATTTCCCAAGTTGTTGCTCTATATCACTGATCAGTTGAATTCCATTGCTTTTCCAACATATAAATTGTTAAGCGCATCTGCTAAATTATCGCATAGATTAATTCTACACTTAAACTTGTTTACATTATCAAGATCAAACAAAATTGATTATAAGAACACAAAATAATATCCTTCTCTTAATTATTCTTCATTGGGCATGACAACAATTAGTTCAATTTTTTTGTGTAACCCTTTGCAACCTTCACTTGACCATTAAAATATGTAAGTAAACTTTTTTTTCCCTTCAACTTTGTATTTGAAGTTAGTAATAGTGATTGACCTTGCCAATAAACAAATTCTTGTGAGATTCCATAGAATAAGAAGATAATATTAAATAATAAAATAAACAAGTATAGAACTTACCTATGTTATTGAGTCACCAATTTGGTTAGGAATATGTTGTCTTGAATTCAATGGAGTTTGTTTTGGTGAAGCCTAACTAGGCCTTAGGGAACTCTGCTAAAAAATAAATAGTTTGCGTGAATACCATGAAATGAGAAGATGAAAAGTTAAGCTACAAAAGCAATGTTTGATTAATTACAAATCACACAACAATGTAATAATGTTCATATTGGCACTGTGCTTTTAAAATCCCAATCTCCAAATATGGCATACATAAAAAAATAAATAGTTTACACATGTAATTATTACATTCTTGATTAGTTTTGGATCAACTCGACCATTTTCTTTTCCCACCTCCATGGAAACTTTCATTTCCATTAATTTTTCAATATTTTCTTTCAATATTCCAAGTTCCTTGTCTTTTTCTCTCAATTTCTCTTTTTTTTTATGCAATTGCTTCTTGTAAGCACACTCTTTTCCAAACAATTCAGTTTGAGTGACTTCAAAGACAAACCCATGTACACAACCCCTCCTCTCAAGCCCCAAATCTATTGCAATGGCATCCTCCTTTGCTTCATATGCAGGAGACACTAAATCATTTTGTATTGATTCAATTTGTTTATAGCAATGTAAACATTTCAACAAATTCATGTAAGAAACATCACTAACATTAAAAAAAAGCTAAATAGATACATGAATAGGTCATGCATTGTGGATGGTTCCACATATTGATAATAATATTTTTTCTCTCTAACAAGAACTATGATGTGACCAAAATCACGAAACTTGTGTGCATCTAAAAAATAGGATAATGAGGGTATTATCTATTTGTCCTAACCTTCATGGTAATTTGAGAACATATAGAGTAGTTTGGTAGGTTATTTGTTTAGAAAGAGCCTATCCAAAGCATGATTTGGAATGGAATAGTGAGGCTTAGTAGCTCCATAGGAATGTATGTATCTTCCATTCTTAGTTATATATCTATTACCAATCAACTCCAAGTAAACCATAATTGTGGGGGAGAACCTAGGGCACGCCTTCTCAAAGATAAGTTATAGAGTGGGGAAATAAAGTCATTACAAATCCTAAGATAGTAGTGAATATGGTTCAAATTCTAAATATTTTGGAAAAACACATTGATTGAAAGATACATTCTAGATACAACCCAAAGGACATGTTAGGGAATGTGTTAAATAACATACTTAGCAATCTAATAGGTAGGATGTTAATTTTAGGTATGTTCTATGCTTAGAGAAATTTATTTCAATTTTCACAGTTAGCTCAATATCTATTCCAGATTAGCAATCACATCAGCATTAAATTAAATTGCAGATAAAACATAAACATAAATCGCAGAAGACAAACCAAGACAAGAGGACAGAAGATGTGGCGCTAGCCAGGGACAAATGCCAATGTGGGGAAACCCTTGATCAATTCTTCTTATATGTTCTTCAATAGTTCAACACAGAGAGAGAGAGAGAGAGAGAGATAGTATGTTTACAATGGAAGTCAACACTTTGACTTATCTAGGTAAGAGCATAGATCATCTCTAAGAAGATGATACATGAGATCAGTTGAAGACATGTTGCTTCAACTGATTCTCCAAGGTAACTCCTTCACCTACCATTGTGCTGCATTTCATCATCATGCTGCACCTCACCATGTTGCACCATGCTGCACCCATCATCACTATGCTGCAACTTATCATCCTTCATTAATCATGTCTGTACCCATCACTGTACTGCATTATGTGCCATTGCTGCACCATGTTGCCATACTGACCTATGTGCTGGCTACATCTTGCTTGCTTGTTGTCCCTAGCTTGCTTGTTGTCCCTAGCATGTTTGTTGTCCTTTACGTGCTTGTTGTTGCATGCTAGCTGTAACATTGCATGCTTGGTGTATTTGCTGCTAAGTACCATACAACTATCCCAATGTTACTTAGTTGTCCCTTGCATGTTTCTCTCCTTCGGAGACAGATGCTTAGGTTGTTCTGGCAGCTTCTACAATTTCAGCTGTTCTCAGCAGTTCCAAAAGTTTTGACAATTCCAGCTATTCTGGCTATTCCCGGCAGTTCCAGCAATTCCGACAGTTGCAGAATTTCCCGGAAGTTCTGGCAATTCCTGACACTTTCGGCTTCTGCCCTTTGCATTAGCTTTCCCGGCTATTCTAGTAGTTCCAGCTGTTCATGGCAGTTCCGACTATTCCCGGCAGTTCTGAGAGTTTTGACAATTCCGACAGTTTCGACAATTCTTACAGTTCCCGGCAGTTCTGGCAGTTCCGGCTATTCTCTACAGTTTCAACAGTTCCAACTTTTCTTGACAGTTTCGACAGTTCATGGTAGTTTTGGCTTTTCTTGGCAGTTCCAATAGTTCCCGGCAGTTCTGCATTTTCTCGGCAGTTCCGGCAATTCTGGCTTTTCCTGGCAGTTCTGACAATTTCGGCTTTTCCCAGCAGTTTCGGCAGTTTTGGTAGCTCTCGATAGTTCTAGATTTTCCTGGCACTTCCAGCACTTCTAACTTTTCTCAGTAGTATGGTAGTTCTTGGCAATTCCCCATAGTTTTGGATTTTCTGGCTTTTCCCGGCAGTTCTCAACAATTTCGGCTTCTGCCCTCTGGATTAGGTCATCGTTATCCTTTAGGATCTCTCCTCCTACTAAAAACCAAAGATAAGTAGAGAGGAAGAGATCCCATGTGTGTTGAAATGACTTGAAGGCCACCTTTATTTATACTAAAACGTTGAGCACAAGTGGAGTTTATTTGGTTGTTGGCCGACCTTGAGGAATTGTCCCATAACACAAATAAATTCATATCTCCATGAATACTTATTGGAATCGGATGATCTTTAGATCAATCCTACACCTCTCGATGAGAGGGACCCAAGAAAAATATCAACTTACATTAATAATATGACCTACATGAATTTTGGCCCTAGTTGCCAATTTTAACACTCCCTCTCATCTGGGGAGAAATCCATCCATTGATCCGTATGTTTGACTGTACTATCTCTGCCATCAGTCCCCTGCACTACTCTGCTCTGCTGAGCTTTGCTTTACTCTGATATGCTCTGTTGAACCACGAAGAAGAAGAATTGATCGAGAATTTCTCATACCATTCTCTACTAACTCGAAGTTAGTTTCATTTGAAGAGAGTGTGTCACATCACTCTTACTGGCCCGAAGTTAGTTTTATTGATCCCAGATCAATATCACAAGAGAGTGTCTCAAACCACTCATATTGATCCCAGATCCATGGAGGTCATCCTAGCATAGGGAGTATGATAGATACATCGATGTGTCCATCGATAGTACTACTATGGTCCCTAACCCCATTTCCCTACGCATTGATTAGATGAAAGGTACTTCCCAGGAGTCCTAGATTGCATCGGTAGGATGCCTCAATAGGAGAACTAATCATCCTATCCACAAGATAATGAATCATCTTGCCCCACAGTCACCATGGGAGAACTAATCATCCCGGCCCACAAGAGAACTAATCATCCTGTTTCACAGTTGCCACGAGAGAACTAATCATCCCGACCCATAGGAGATTAATCATCCTGTTCCACAATTGCCATGGGAGAACTAATCATCCCAACCCACAAGAGAACTAATCATCCTGTTCCACAATTGACATGGGAGAACTAGTCATCTCGGCCCACAGGAGAACTAATCATCCTGTTCCATAATTTCCACGAGAGAACTAATCATACTATTCCACAGTTGTCACGGGAGAAATAATCATCTCGGCCCACCAGAGAACTACTCATCCTATTCCATAGTTACCATAGGAGAACTAACCATCCCGGCCTAGAGGAGAACTAATCATCTATTCCACAGTAACCTCGGGATATCACAGGGGAAGGTTGAACCTGTCGTCTTGTACATAGCACACAACCGGGGGAGGGTGAGTCGCCCTGTGGTTGTATGTTGCTCTAGTAAGTACCCCAAGTGCCCTAGAGCTCCCAGAGCTCAATGCATGCAACATGCAGGACCCTTATAAGAAGGTCTCTCAATGACTCCAAGTCATTCGGGAAAGTCACAAATTTGACCTTTCCCCGGGGCTTTGACAAAATGTCTGTGACCTGTACATTAGTCTTAATGCGATGGAGCCTCCTCACTCATCGACTCACCATATCCCAGATAAGGCAGTATCTGATGTCTATCTGCTGGAGCAATTATCGAATACGAAATTCCTTAATAATCAAATCCCCCCTCTGGTTGTCACAAAGAATCACAGTGCTATTCATCATGTGTATAAACAACTCACTTAAGAGATTCTGCAACCATGCAGCTTCACACGAGATCATACTCGTAGTTATGTATTCGGTCTCAGTGGTGCTTATAGAAACTGACTTATGCTTCCTCCTCATCCATGATATCGAAGCAGAATCCAAAGAGAACTAGCACTAAGAAGTGCTCTAATGATTGTCCACATTGCCTGCCCAATCAACATTTGAATAATCATGCAGTTTCATATTTCCAACAATGCATCTCAATCCATGAGAGCTTGTGCCTCGAATATATCTCAAAATATTCTTGGCACTAATCAAGTGAGGCTCAACTAAATATGAGCTCACCATACTAACTGCAAAACATATATCTAGACGGAAGTTCACCAAGAACATCAATGCGAATGAGTTTATGAAACTCAGAGGCATTTCCCAAATCTGGTCCAACATCACTACCATGTAACTTCTGAAAGTTAAGATCCTTGAGGTAGTCACATGCTTGTAGTTTATCATTCCACATCTGGAATCCAACTCCCCTTTACTTTTGCAAATGAGAGGGTATGCACCTGTCAGAAATAGGTTGTCCTCATAAGGTGCTAGTATGAGAGGTCTATCATTCACAACCTTCAAACAATGGTTTGGATCGGCTTCACTCTTAGTGAATCTCAGCATCATCTAACAGCTATCAATCCTCTCATATTATGCTCGGGGAGTTTTGCTTCAAGCCATTGAGGGCTTTATTCCACCTGCATATGTGAAATTCCTAATCATCAATCTCAAACACCTCAGGTTGTTCCAAACCTGTGGACCTGCAACATGAGGGGAATGGTCCCCTTGTAAGATTTTCCTTTGGTACATCTCAGACATGTACTTTCATGCTCTTTTTGAATTCAGACATCCCTGTCACCATCTGACTCACAGACCTCCAGTGCTATGTGTCAATGAACATGGTCCCCAGTGGACTTCCTGCAACTTGATACAACCCTGAACTCAAAAACATCTTTGAAAATTCTATTTTCAAACACGTACCTTCCCATCGATGAATGCCACCTCGTAACCTTTGACTTCCATTGCTGAAAGGGACACCAGGTTCTTCTTGCAATTAGGTACATAAAAGAGATTATGTAAATGAATCGAGTTACCCTCATTCAATTGAGGGGTAACAGAGATTATGTAAATGAATCGAGTTACCCTCATTCAATTGAGGGGTAACATCCCCTACACCCTTTCCAGGATAGGTGGCATCGGCTCGAAGTATAATCCCACGATTGTTTCCATCTCTACCAAATTAGAGAGTGAACCCTTCTATCTAATGAAATGCCTTGAAGCACTACAATCAATATGCCATATTCCCAAATAATTTGAAGGAGAGGACCAATACAAGATAATGCTTCTTTATCTTATCAAAAACAACATTTGATTCTTCATACCTAGGGTTCCTTGCTTTCTTTGAAGAGTCAGCCATTTCCTTGATGACCTGCATTACCTGTCATTCCTTTGATCACTGAAGATTTCCCTGGAATGATTGCTATCTTCATCAAGAGATGTGTCTCTACTATTCGGACACTCCTTCGCATAATGTCCAAACTTATTGCAACCAAGGAATTTGCCTTTCCTTCCACCCTTAGATCTGGACTTCCCAATGAAGTGATCTTCAGGTAGGCCATCAGAAACTTCTGTTGTGTTATTCTGATAATATTCTCTACTTCGAATTCACCCTCAATGAATTTGAAGAGGGATGAGGAATCCACTGATCCTTTTGTCCTTTCCCAACTATCTTCGGTGATTGCTATTTCACTCTTGCTTGGGCATTGTCTTCACCTCAGCTTTGATATCATGTTAATTTTAGGTATCTTCTATGCTTAGAGCGATTTATTTCAATTTTCACAGTTAGCTCAATATTTTTTTTCACATTAGCAATCACATTAGCATTAAAGTAAATTACAGATAGAACATAAACATAAATTGCAGAAGACAAGCCAAGACAAGAGGACACAAGATGTGGCACTAGCCAGGGACAAAACCCAATGTGGGGAAACCCTCGATCAATTCTTCTTATATTTTCTTCAATAGTTTAGCAGAGAGAGAGAGAGATAGTACATTTACAATGGAAGTCAACACTTTGACTTATCTTGATAAGAGCATAGATCATCTCTAAGAATATGATACATGAGATCAGTTGAAGGCATGCTGCTTCAATTGATTCTCCAAGGTGACTCCTTCACCTATTGTTGTGTTGCATTTCATCATCATGTTGCACCATGCTGCACCCATCATCACTATGTTGCATCGTATCATGCTTCATTAATCATGAATGTACCCATCACTTTACTACATTATGTGCCATTGCTGCACCATGTTGCCATACAGACCTATGTGCTGGCTGCATTTTGCTTGCTTGTTGTCCTTAGCATGCTTGTTGTCCTTTTACATGCTTGTTGTCGCATGCTCATTGTCCCTTGCATGCTAGCTGTAACATGGCATGCTTGGTGTATTTGCTGCTAAGTACCATACAAATGTCCCAATGTTAGTTAGTTGTCCCTTGAATGTTTATCTCCTTTGGAGACAAATTCTTAGGCTATTATGGCAGCTTCAACAATTTCGGCTGTTCCCGGCAGTTCTGACAATTCCGGCTATTTTGGCTATTCTCGGCAGTTCCGGTAGTTGCAACTTTTCCCAGGAGTTCCCGACAGTTTTGGCTTTTGCCCTCTGTGTCAGCTTTCCCAGCTATTCTAGCAGTTCCAGTTGTTCCCAATAGTTTCGACTATTCTTGACAATTCCGATAGTTCTGGCAATTCCGGCTATTCCCAGCAGTTCTAGTAGTTCCCGGTAGTTCTGGCAATTCTGGCTATTCCCGATAGTTCCAGAAGTTCTATCTTTTCCCAGTAGTTCTAATAGTTCCTGGTAATTCCAGCTTTTCCCAATTTTCTCGGCAATTCTGGCAATTCCAGCTTTTCCTGGTAGTTCCGGCAGTTCCGACGGTTCCGGTAGTTCCTAGTGGTTTCAACAGTTCAACTTTTCCCAGAAGTTCCACCAGTTCTGACTTTTCTTGGCGGTTATGGCTTTTCCCAACAGTGCCGGCTTTTCTCGGTAGTTCCAACAGTTTTGGCTTTTCCCAGCAGTTCTAGCAGTTCCCAGTAGTTCCTGGCAGTCCCAGCTTTTGTAGCTTTTCTCAGTAGTTCTCAGCAGTTTAGGCTTTTCCCAACAGTTCCAAATTCTACTCTCTGGATTAGGACAACGTTATCCCTTAGGATCTCTCCTCCTACTAAAACCCAAAGAAAAGTAGAGAGGAAGAGATCCCATGTGTGTTGAAATGACTTGAAGGCCACCTTTATTTATACTAAAACGTTGAGCACAAGTGGGATTTATTTGGTTGCTGGCTGACCTTGACGTATTGTCTAACACAAGTACATTCATATCTCCATGAATACTTATCAGAATCGGATGATATTTAGATCAATCCTACACCTCTCGATGAGAGGGATCTAAGAAAAATATCAACTTCCATTAATAAGATGACACACATGGAGTTTGGCCCTAGTTGCCAATTTTAGCATAGGAGGACATAAATAATTTGAAATATTAACAAGGAAATGATTCTTGAACTTACCTATTCATGGATCAAGTTGTTGGAGATGATCTCCACCTCATTGAATATGGTTTGTATTCATAAATCCATAGAACACAAGTATCCAATCCTTGTACAAATGGGTTATCTCTTCCTCTCTATATGATGTGCTCATTAGAACCATGCAATATTCTTAAACTACTGACTTGAAACTCTAAGTGGAGTAAAACACTTAGCTAAATTCCTTAAATGAATTTGGTTTCATCCCATCACTTCACTTGTGTTTTAGGGGTCATTGGTTTCTCTGTAATATTAGGCTTTCATTATTACCTCATGGCGTCAATCCATTTAGAGAGCTCAAATCAACTTACTTAGTGCGGCCTACTTTTCTTATTAACAATAACATTCCTCCATGGATGTCAATAAAGATGGAGCACATAATATTGGCAATGATTGCTCTAGGTATATGTTTATAATACCTTGAAAGGCCTTGTTCATGAGCAAGTTAGTTAAAGATAAACATTGTAAAGTTTTACAATATTGAGCAATTGCTACAAACCCTTCAAGTAGAGCTTACTTATCATATGATCTAATTTTTTGGGATCAATAATACACAAGAATAAATAAGTGAGAAAATAATAATTTAGTTTAATGTAATAGTAACTGAAGTTACATTTGTCATTTGAAAAATAAGTTAGTACATAAGTGAGCCTAGGCCAACCACTTAAAAATATCCATAAGGACTTCCTCTTTTGCAACTTGGTGAGAACCAGTATTACAGCAATAATGTTGCAACTCCTGGGCTGCCTTCTTTACTCTTATCAACCCAGTAATTCGTAACAAACTTGGAAGTGGCGGTGTTGTATGCACAAGTACTAGTTCTTACTGTAGGTTGTCACTTGGTCAGCCGGCGCAAGATCACTAAGAGCTCAAGCCAACTTCTATGGATTCTAGAAGAAGCTCTATATGTGATGAAAGGAAAGAAAGATAGATGCTATTCTAATTGCAGAAAGGAGAAAGACTGAAATGTAAGGCAAACTAAGTAAATTCTACTTAACCAACTAAGCCTACTTTTGTAGAAAGAACTATGAAAATGATGAAAATAATGCCATCTATCTATTCAAAGAAGTAAACAACATCTAACTGAGCTATTTCTGGAAGCAACTGAGAAAAAAAATATCTTTTTCGATTTTTATGTATTTTTATGTGAATTTGGCATGTATGTGATTTACTATTTGTGAATGTGGTAGCAAATAGGTGGTGTTGAAACTTGAGATAATGTAGGATGGCGTGGTTGGGTCCTAAGATGTCTCAGGTGGCCTTCTAGAGGCTTTTCCCGCACTCGGCCTTCAAAAGAAATCCTACAGGAAAATCTACAGGAGGACACAGGAAATCTACAAGAGGAAAAACAGTGTTCTATAGGAGGCCTATAGGAGGAGGCGAAGAGAAGTTTTGGCTGTTTTGAGGGTGTGACAGTTGGTGGAAAAGGTGGCTGAAGGTTGGAATGAGGTGTTAGGGCACCTAGGGTCTACCAAGAATCATTTGGAGAGATAAATATGATTGGATTTGCTCAAGGAGAGAGGAAGGAATTCTATGGAAAATGCAGGGAACTAAGGTAGAATTGAGGGGAGACTTGGGCGACCTATAAGGCATGGATCAGATGGAGGATGGGATCGATGATAATCTGATCTACTGTTAGAAGATATCTTCTACATAGACAACTGACAGTCAACCAATGAGATGAAGCAGGCATTGAAATAAGTCCAGCCAGAAAAACGGAGTTTTGCATCAAACTAATCTAAACTATGATCTATGAAAGGAAATTCCAATGACTGCTGCAAGAAATGAAATCATGGAAGAAGACTATGGTAAATAAATAAGTGAGGATGATGGAGAAGACTTGAAGCAAAGAAAACTAGACTATTAACCAACTAAAAAGCTGTAAACACTAGAAATCCTATGAATGAGGAAAATCTATGGTTTTTGGGCAACAAGAGGGTCTTTGCCTTAGATCGTGGTCCCAAAGGGAGGAAGAGAGGCCAAGGCACTATTAATATCCTTTTGAGTCTTTTCCTTACCACTTCTTAACCTGATATATAAAGCACAAATGGAAGCAAACTACTGAATCATCAAAAGAAACATATTCTCAACCATGAAAGAAATACATCTAACAACAATCTAATCTACAACTTGAAATAAAACATAAAAATACAAGTAAAGAGGAGCTTGGATACTTGGATTGGGCCCTAACCCAAGAGCTTCAGCCCTCTAAGGTAACCCAGTGCTAACTCAAAAAGAATTACATCTTTATTTCCAAAATAATAACAAGATTACATGAAGTTGTCAAAATAATAAGCTCGAAGTTGAGCAGAGTTTACATAAGCAAAAGTACAACAAAAATAAAAAAAAAATCCAACAAAATTCATACCCTAGTGAGGCCCTAGGCCCCTCTACCTATACAAATGAAGATACCAATAGCTTCCTTAAAATCAAGGAGGCTTGGCTCCCAAAACTCGAGATAGTCATCAGTCATCCTCCAGTTGCTCGGCTGCCTGCTAATGCATGACTTGGCTACTTGTACTTTGAGCTGAATGAAGGGGAATTTGAAGTAAGGAGTAATAAATGAGGGGAACTCCCTCCTATAAGTCCTCTCCTTTGTCCACTTCGAGTTATTGTTGCCATTTGTCCACTGGATCCTTGACTTTGACCATAAAATTCATCAATAATCTGCATTAAACACATATTAGACCACATGGCATCATAACTAACTTAACTTACTCTATAAGCATAAATATAATTAGAAAATCATACAGTAAGCTAAGAGAATGGTTTATTTGACTAGGTTAGGAGGTAAAATGAGCCCATACAATTACTCATTTATGAGGATCATTATCACCCCCTACTGAAAGTGTTGCTCATCCTCTGAGCAACTTAGTCCATCTCCTCATCTTTTATGGCCTTGGTGGCCTCCCTAGCATCCCATGCTTCTGATGTGGTCTCCTCTTCCTTGTCATAGAATCCTACCCTCTTGTGTATTCCTTCCCACTCCTCCTGCTCTTCTTCTTCTCTTCTACCTTCCAACATGCCTAGCAGCAGTGGGGGACTCAATTTGAGGCCAATCCAATTGACCTTCAGCCTCTGCATGAAATGCTTATACATTAGCACTCTCCTTAATGTCTCCCTCATCCTCATTGGGGAATGATATTCCCTGATCTGCAGATTGTGTGGTAAGGTATTCCATCTCCTCATACATGCATGCACACAGTCATCCCCAAGTATCCTTTCCATATCCTCAAAATGTGTAATGGCTTGTACTTGATCACTTATATATCTAGGGGGCAATCTGAGGATTATGAGCAAGCAAGTTATGTGTGCTGATGAGTGCCATGGGGTCTGATGGCTCAGCTCTGATCATTGATGGCTCATTCTACTCCTTTATCATCAACCATCTTATTTCTGCTGCCCTTAACTCTTCATGGTTCATCCATGAGGCCATGGCTATTAGTTGCAGGTACCCTAGCCTATCATTAGGGTCCCACACATTCATGTCTGTGAGGGCCATGTTATGCAAGTAGAATTCTGCCATCTTTTCCTTATCTTCTGATGTGCTTTGGTCACACACGTCCATAAACTGCCTGTAATCTTGGAAAGGCATTATGCCTCTTTGTGCCAAAGTCTTTATCTAAAACTGCAACCATTGGTCCTTGAGATACAAGCCATAGGATTTTTTTGGTTTCCTACATTGCAATGCCTCCATGGACCAGCTAGCCATGCATGCCAGTTGGCTTTCTTTCTCTTGTAGTTGTCTTCTTAGTAATTTATTTTCAGTTTCAAGGTGGATTCTTGTGATTTCTTCTCTGTGTCTTACAACACTTAACTCTCTTCCCATTTCTCTGAGTTTGTTTACCATATGGCCAATATCCTCAACCCCTTTGTATTTGTCTATTTGCATCCACCTATGGGTCCTTATCCTTTCTTTCTATAATTCAAAGAATAGTAGAATTGCAAATTTTTGTGGAATTATTCTTCCCCCCTCAAGAAGACAGTAGTAGGAGCCAAGACTGAGCTGGGGATCAAGTTCTTGTAGCTCTGTTTCTTCCTCCTTTCCCTATGGTTGTCCTTCTACCCTTTTCTCAAGCTTTTGGGTCTCTTGTAGTTTTTATAGGGTCTTCTATAGAATTGTCTGTGCCTCCTGTAGGACTATTTTTATGTCCTGTAGTTCTACCTTTTCTTTCCATGTGGGGGATCTGGGAGTCCCCCTTTCATATGTGATAGGTGCCTTGGAAGGGGATTCTTTTCCTTGGGCAAAGGGTGAATCTTCAATAATAATTGGCACTTTTGAAGAAGGTTGGGGTTTCCCTATTTTGATTCTTGTGCTCTTCCTAGCCTTGAAATACATTGATGTCTGCCTCTTCCTCTTCTGTTTTTGCTTAATTGGTGTGTTGAGGGCAGTGAGAGTAGTTGTTGCCTCTCTTTCTAGAGTCTTACGGGACACTTCTGTATTTTCTGCCTCTTTTTTTTGTCTTTGTTTTCTATGTTTCCTCCTGCTCTGTTTCTTCATCTTTCTCCTCCTCTATCTTGGTTTCTTCCTTCTTCCCTTCTTGTTCTTCTAAATCACCAGTTGCTTCACCTTCTCCCCCTTGCTACTCTTCCTCCTCATTTCTAGTAGGACTAATATCATAGGTCAGGGTCTTTATGTCATCTTCAACTATCATGTTTCGGAAGATTTCCCATGTTATATGGAGTGTAAATGTATGGAGGGATTCTTCCACTAAAATTTTGATTAACCCATGGAGCTAACTGCTCTGGATTTCCTGCATTTACTTTAGTACTGGATTCAATGAGGGACTGCAGGAGGAAGTAGGGGATGCTGAGCTTCTGAGGGACTGGAGTGTCCATGCCATACCTTAATTCATGAAGGATTCTAAAATGGTAACCATAGAAAATACTGTACCTCCCCTCACAAGAAATATACTTTATTATTTGGTAGCTAACCTCATCCCAAGGATACGGTATGCTAGCCCTTCTTATGCCATTTTTATCTTCTACAGGGGTTTCATTGTTTTGGAAGAAGTTTTTCTTAGCAGCTTGGCGAAATGGTTTCTCATCCTTACTCCAAGGCAATCCAAGAGGAAGGGTAGTGACCCTACTGATAAATTCAATGGTTATCTCCATGGAAAGGCCTCTAAAGGTGATAATGGCATGTGTTCTAGTGTGAGGGACCAAAGAGTGGGCAAATTCTTGAGCAATTTCCTCATCAAACCCTCAGAATTTCTCAAAAAAGTTAATCCAATTTGCTCTTGTGAATATGTCCACTACTTGGGGATGTGCATGGAGCCTGGAGGAGTTGGTGGGCTCCTTCCTCATAAAACCTCCTGACATTTTTTTTATGTTTCTTTGGGAAACCGAATGAGGAGAAGGAGACAACAATTTTTGAATAAAAACAAAGAAACAGAGAGACTGTGTTTTTTTAAGAAATATGCAGAAATTCTTTTATGTATTTCCTCCACCTAAAGGCTTTATTTCCTCCTCAAAATTAAACCACTGTGTGCATATCTTGATATTCAATGGGGGTATGCATAGAACCTACCTCCTCAGCCCGAGAATTGTGCTAAAACCCGTGTTTTCTCCCTTCAAAACAACTCATTGGCCCTCCTGTAGAAGACAATTGTCCCTCCTGTAGAATTCATGTAGGTTCTTCTGTAGGAACCTATAAGTGATCATGTAGAAAACACCGAGAGCAGGAATATGGGAGAGATCAATGGGGAACGATGGTTACGAGGCTATGGGGGCACGAGGAGATTGCAAGAGCGGAGTTTCGAGGAGAGAATGAAGGAAAAGGTGGTGAGAGTGCCCGAGAAGGAGTACTTATTGCTTTTTATGGATATTTCTGGTGATGGAGGGTGATCTGGCCAAGTGTACGTTGGCCATATTCGGACTGTTGGTCCCCACCTACCTTGTCATCATGGCCCTTTCCTCGTAATCATCCCTCATGATCGCATCAGAGTTCACACTTCCTCCACTACTTTCCCTTGACATCTTTCTTTGAGTTGACTGTGCGCACGTGTAGGTGACATCTTCGGATGAGTGGAGTCAACTAGATATAGGTGGCCAAGTTAACTGGCCAC
Source organism: Pinus taeda (assembly GCA_000404065.3). NCBI lineage: Eukaryota > Viridiplantae > Streptophyta > Pinopsida > Pinales > Pinaceae > Pinus > Pinus taeda. The sequence continues at coordinate 131,212 of APFE030535797.1, read as the reverse complement.
CTTTCCCTCGTTCAACCTCAACCATCTCGTGGTTGTTGCATGCCTTCGAATTATACAAATGAAAATAGAGGAGCGGGTTAGTTACTTACCTGAGATCCGAATGTATTTGTTGTGAAGGTTGTGGCTCTCTCTCTCCTGCATGCCTTTGTTTCTTTTGATGCATGTTGTCTGCTTGCTGATGTGTGATTGTGCCTTGTGTGGGTTCTTCTTTGGCTAGATCTGATCTTCAAGTGTCTTCTTCAACCTTCATATTTGTACCCTCTTGCTGCTGATGTTGGATTTTAATGGGATCAGCTGCTACAGGAATTCCTATAGGAGCTCCTATAGCTACTTCTCCCTTTGAAACTTCAGGTTCTTTCTATGCTTGGTGATGTGAGGTTGATGCCAGAGATGTAGAAAGAGATGGATAGGTAATAGGTGGGCTTCATGTGAGGTTGATGGTGCTATTCCCTTTCTTATTTTTTGTTTTTTTTCTTTTCCAGAAGAACTGTTCTTTTCTGTGTTTTTCTTGGACAAGAAGAAGGATGATGCTTGGGGTGTGATGCAGAATTGGACATGATGGCAAGGAGGTTTGAAGACAGTAGGAGGATTTATAGATTTTTTATGAAGCTTCCCTATCCCTCAAACTGCCTTTTATATCCATTTCTGGCTCTCTGTAATTCCTACAAGAGCCTCTTGTATAAAACACAGAGCCTCCTATAAAAAACACAGTTTTTGAAAAATAAGCACAGTGAGGTGAAAAAGAATGCCAAGAATAATGGAGAAAGGTGTGGAAAGGTAGGATAGGTGTTGGTGTTGGTTTCAAGGCTCCCTTGGCACCTTCTACTGCTTCTTGTAGTCCTCCTGCAAACCTGCAATGCAACTGGAAATTCATTTTTCTTTTTCTCGATCTTTTTTTTTTTAAACAGTTAGGGCGCCTCAAGGAGGTTTTCACCCTAGTTGCCTACCCTGGGTGCCTCCAAGGGAGGTTTTCACCCAGGGATCTTATTTTTCTCCCTTTTTTTTTTTGACATCACTGGGCTGCCTCAGAAGAAGTTTTCAACCCAATGATGGGACTCAAGTGCCTCATGGAGGTTTTCACTTGAGTCCTTATTTTTTATTTTTTATTTTTCTTTAGTGAGTGGATGAAGTGGAGGCTAATACATGCTCCACTGCCATCACTGTCTTATTCAAATATTCAATGAACTCTTGATTGGAGAGGGGTTTCTTGTAGACTTTCAACCAATGTCCATTGACAAGCATGGAGATGGCTTCATCATCAATGGTTTTGATCAGAACTGAACCATTGTCATTGCAGTTCTCCACAGTGTAGGGTCCTAGCCATATTGTCCTTAGCTTGCCCTTGAAGTCTTTGTATCTTGAATCATAGAGTAGTGCCCAATATCCCTCTTGGAATTGCTTCTCCTTGATGTTTTTTTCATGCCATATCTTTCTCTGAAGATGGACTACCTATGTATGGAGAAGGGCCTACATTCTGTGTTCACCCAATCCATTGAGCTGAAGTAATCTTTCTTTTTGTGCATGGCTGAGGTCTAGGTCTAGCTGAGCTGCCATGCTCGGGGTATTGAATTCAAATTCTATTGACAGCAAAGCCTTCTTCCCATAGACCAACTCATAGGGTGTGAACCCTGTAGTGGTCTTCCATGTTGTATTGTAGGCCCAAGTGGCCTCAACTAATCTGTCCACCTAGTATTTTCTGTTGCTACTCACTACCTTTGTTAGGATCCCTTCCAATGCTCTGTTAATGACCTCCACCTGCCCATTGGCTTGTGGATGGTAAGGGGTTGAAGTCGTGTGCTTGGTTCTATGATGTGCGAGCAGGTCTTCAATCAGATTGGAAGTAAATTGAATACCTTGATTTGTGACCAATTCTCTTTGATACCCAAACTTGTAGAATATGTTCTCTCTCAAAAATTCAGCTACTTTTTCCCCTGTTGCTACTTTGATTGCTTTTGTCTTTGCCCACTTTGTCAGGTAATCGATGCACACAATGATGTATTACTTCTTCTTTGAAGGAGGGTTGATATGACCCACAAAGTCCATGCCAAACTTCTCGAATGGCTCAAATGTCACTTGAGGTTGCATGGGCATCTCATCCTTTGAAGTAGTTTTCCCATTCCTCTGGCACCGATCACACTCGCTGGTATATCTCCTCACATCCTGATGAAGAGTGGGCCAGTAGTAGCCTGCTTGCAGTGTCTTGAAGGTGGTTCTTTTTGTTGCAAAATGACCTCCACAAGGCCCATCATGACATGTTAGGAGGATGTCAAAGACTTCCTCATCCCTGACACATCTTCTCAAGATTTTATCAGGGCCAAGTTTGAAGAGATTGCCCCAATCCAGGTGAAAGGGGTGCTTTTCCTCACTATCTTGCTCCTCTTTTGAGGATAGATGTGGTGGAAACTGTGTTGAAACTAAGTACTTTGCTATATCAGCAAACCATGGAGAGAGTACTGAGATAGAAAATAGGTGTTCATCTAGCATTTGGTCATCCACCTTTCCTTCTTCACATGCAAGAAAATTTACTCTAGACAAAAAGTCAGCAACAACATTTTCTTTACCGAGCTTATCAATAATGGTCAAATCAAACTGTTGCAGTAAAAGAAACCATCTAATAATGTGAGCATTCACATCCGATTTGTTCATTAAATATGTAAGTTTAGCATGATCAATGTGCACAAAAGTTTGATAGCATGTGATATAATGTCTGAATTTGTTTAAAGAATGCACGACAGCTAGGAGTTCCCTCTCAGTCACCGTATAGTTTAACTCTACCTTTGACAAGTTTTTTCTTATAAATTATATGGCATAAGGTAACTTTTCATAAATTTGTTCCAAGGCTGCTCCTATTGCTTTGTTCGAGGCATCTGTGTGAATGTGGAAAGGTAGGGCCCAGTTTGGGCCTCTTAGAATTGGGGCAGTCACGAGTTTGCTCTTCAAGGTATCTAGGGCTTCTTGATAGTTCTCTGACCATATAAACTCGACATCTTTACATAAAAGGTAAAACAAAGGAGAGGTTAGCTTGCTGAATTCTTTAGTGAATCTCCGGTAATACCCTGCTAAGCCTAGGAACCTTCTGACGTCTCTCACCTTTTGAGGAGGTGGGACCCTTTGGATGATGGCAATTTTGTTGGGTTCCACCTGTAGTCCTTGTTGAGATATTGCATGACCTAGCATGGTCCCTTCAGTCATAAAAAATTTACATTTTTCCAGACTGAGGGACAGGTTCATCTCAATACATTTGCCTAGAACTATTCCTAGATTAGATAAGGCTTCCTGAAAGTCATAGCCATAAGGAGTAAAGTCATCCATGTATATCTCTACCGCATCATGAACTAATTCTGGAAATATACTTAGTACCGCTCTTTGAAAAGTGGTGGGAGCGTTACACAAACCAAAAGGAAGGACCCGGTGTGCAAAGGTACCCCAAGGGCAAGTGAAAGTGGTCTTATCTTGGTCTTCCAGGCTGATCTGAATCTGATTGTACCCACTAAACCCATTTAGGAAAGGGAAAAACTTTTTCCCTGCTAGACTGTCTAACACTTGATCTATGAAAGGTAAAGGAAAATGGTCCTTTTTAGTGGCTTTGTTCAATTCCCGATGGTCGACACAAATTCTCCACTTACCATTTTTCTTTGGCACTAGCACCAAAGGAGAGACCCATTCACTGTCAGAGATGGGATAAATGAATCCTACATCAAGCAATTTCTGTAGTTCTTCCTTAAAAATATCTTTAAGTGTTAGATTCATCCTCCTTTGAGGCTGCCTGACTGGCTTGCAATCCTCCTTGATGTATATATGATGAGTACATATTGAAGGGTGCACTCCCTCCATCTCCTTATAACTCCAGGCGAAGGCATCTAGGTGTTTTCTCAACAAGATACACAATTCCTTCTCCTGGGAAGTGTATAGGGATGGATTGATTTTCAAGGTTTTTCTGGGCCAAACTCTATATTCTTAACACGGAGAGAGGTGGATTTGGCCGTGTCACACGGAATGAGTCGATCTTGCGGACAAGATAGACCTTCCTAGAATCTAAAGAAGACCTATTGACAAACAAACCAACCAGACACTATCTTTCTCTAAATGTGCTTTTATAAATAATGGCAAACAAGTGTGTTTAAGGCCTACCTTATGTCCAACGCAATTTTGGGGATGCCCTCGCTTCTTTGATCCAAATGAGTTCCTTTGTCATGAACTTGCAAACACAAACAAGGCAAACAAATTAAATAGCACCTGAAAAGCCAATGTCATAAAACATATTTAACATGAAAGTCAAGGAGTCCATGAAACAAATAACATGAGATACTTGTTGAGAAAAATGAGTCTAATTATATTAATTCAAAAGAAGAATAACTTTACAACCTTTGCCTTGACGCTATACAAGCTCCTCCCAGGGTCCAACAAGAAGTCTCCTCTACTTTGACAAGTTTCACTCACTCCCCAATGAAGCCAAAAAGGTATGTGATCTCTCCTCTTAAGCTCAACTAGGAAGTCTTGATTTCACCAGCATTTACCCTAAAAAATGTTCAGCTTCTAACCTCCCCAGCAACTAACCCAATGCCTCAATTTATAGTGCAATGGAGGGAAGTTACTAGGTCCTCCTTCAAAGGGATAGAATCCTCCTTCAAAGGGATAGCTCCTCCTAACAAGGGATTAGTTCCTTCTCTTTTGGGATGCATCAACCACCTTGGAGCGAAAAATCCACGTCAAAATTCCTTCTAGAAACATCTAGAATTAACCCAAAATGAGTTTGTTAAGATAAAAATTGGGCCTTTTGACTTTCACAGGGGTACGCACCCTCCCCTTTACAGACAGAGCGTATAAGTACGTAGATAATATGAACAAAGGGTGCGGGCCCGCAAGCAAAAGTGAGAGAAAGTGCGGAACCAGAGTTACATTGTTTTTTGATGTCTTTCTCTCATTTCCAAAGCTTATTTTGAAGAGCTGAGGTCTGAGACTTGCTTAGGAGGTTGGTATAGGTGGTGATAGACCCATACTGACTGCAAATAATCAAGGTGATGATATTTTGTGTAACAGATTGCCCCCTAAAGTGCGAAGTCTGTAGTAGATGAGGATTTCATTTATCATTTAGGAAGAGTGAAGTACTTTATCATTTCGAGGATCATCTTGTGGAGAGCCCGTTTGGAACCTGTAAAAACATTCAATGCAAAATATATATATGAGATCATATCATTGCTGAGGTAGGCATTCCCATACTTAGATCAAAACTGACTAGAAACTTAACTACTGCTCTGATATAGGAATGATCTTGTAATACATCATAAGTATAGACATATGTGGACACAGTATGGATGCAGCCATGTGTTTATGAATAGTCCATCGTATAATGAATACAAATTCCTCGCATCCTGGATGGTGGAAACTAGATCCAGGGTCTTCATTTCTACTTCCCGAAATAGTACGATTCTATCCATGCGAATGAATGTGTCGAAGTTGAACATGGTAGAAACCGCTTGATTACCATTCAATGATGTAAACTGTTAACAAGCGTGAGAGAAATCACCAATAATGTCAATGGTTCTCAAAGTACTCAGTACAATCCATGAGATGTGATTAGATGTGTTGATGTCGAACATGTCACGGAATCCTTTGATCGAAGGTCGATGATGTAACCTGTCGTCGAAGGTGAGAAACCTGCCATTGAGGCATGTAGATCTCAAGGTACTGGTGATTTCTAGATCATCTTTCTAGATAACGAGTTGAAGTCAATAGAAAGCGATCCGTCGTAGGCAAGCCCACAACACGAAATCATAGATCAAGTTGAATAAATTTTAGTTGCAAGGACTGACTCAGGGATGGTCAAGATGGATGAAAGACATTTTGCAGATGAATGGCTTATTTGCACTGACCTCTTGAACACATAACGACACGATAGATGGTTTGGTGACAATTGACCCAAAGTTAATACCTAGAAACCGACTGAATACTTTCAATGTGGTTTGATCAACTGTTAGGTAAAGGATTTCCCAACCTAAGTGAACGAAAGTGTCGTGTTCAAGAGTGGTTACAAAGTATGACAAACAGACTCACTTTTCTCTCTTTTCCCCCACCATTTCTGGCAAGTACCTCTTTATTTTTTACAAGCTTGAGGAGGATAACATTTGCTTGATTATAAGCCCATCCTTTGGATGAGTCCAACTTAGTTTAAATTCGAACCCTAAGAAGGAGTGGTCCGTTCCTGTTTGTAATTGAACAGGTCCTTTACTGTTAAATTTTAACGAGTCCAATATACGAGAAACTCGGCATTTTTCAATTTTAGAGAGTCTGAAAAACTTAAGAAGACTCCAGGTTTGACCTTTTTCGTAAGTTTGTGTCTCCCAAGCCTGAAAAAGTATAAAGTAACACTTGAGAGAACCACTTGATATTTACGACCAAGGAGTAATTTTCTTAATTAGTGCCTCTGATCCGAAAAAGTAAAAAAGTGATCAATGACATGTCGTTTTATGACCAATATCGAATTTGAAACGACAAAAATCCGACAATCTTTTCATGTTTTTACGGTCAGAAAAGGGTTGTAAGAGGACAGTCTTTTTAGTTCCATTTTAATGAGCTTAAAAAGAAAAACTCGGCAATCTTTTCATAATTTAGGAGTCAAAAAAGAGCTTAAAGGTGACTTGAAGGTTTCACTTTTTCGTAAGTTTTAACGAGTTAAAAAAAATGATAAAAATGTAGTCATGGTTTTCATTTTTTTGTAAGTTTTAATGAGTTCAAAAAAAAAGATAAAAATGTACTCATATGGCCGACTTTCAATTTAATTTACGAGCAGGAAAAGACGGAAAGAACTCATCATTTTCATTTGTTTTATGAGAATGAAAGATAGCAAAATAATCTCGGGATTTTCATGAGTTTAACGAGTCTTGAAAATAACTAAAATTGACTCGAGATAGGTTTCATTTTTACAAAAGCTTGTAACAGAGAAAAACTATGCTTCAAAGTAGTTTCATTTTTACACAAG
>APFE030535797.1:94544-123492 GCA_000404065.3 Pinus taeda | reverse complement strand
ACCACCAATAATGACAATGGCTCTCAAAGTACTCAGTACAATCCATGAGATGTGATAAGATGTGTTGATGTCGAACATGTCACGGAATCCTTTGATCAAAAGTCGATGATGCAAACTGTCATCAAAGGTGAGAAACCTGCCATTGAGGCATGCAGATCTCAAGGTACTGATGATTTCTAGATCATCTTTCTAGATAACGAGTTGAAGTCAATAGAAAGCGATCCGTCGTAGGCAAGCCCACAACACGAAATCATAGATCAAGTTGAATAAATTTTAGTTGCAAGGACTGACTCAGGGATGGTCAAGATGGATGAAAGACATTTTGCAGATGAATGGCTTATTTGCACTGACCTCTTGAACACATAACGACACGATAGATGGTTTGGTGACAATTGACCCAAAGTTAATACCTAGAAACCGACTGAATACTTTCAATATGGTTTGATCAACTGTTAGGTAAAGGATTTCCCAACCCAGGTGAACGAAAGTGTCATTTTCAAGAGTGGTTTACAAAGTATGACAAACAGACTCACTTTTCTCTCTTTTCCCCCACCATTTCTGGCAAGTACCTCTTTATTTTTTACAAGCTTGAGGAGGATAACATATGCTTGATTATAAGCTCACCCTTCAGGTGAGTCCAACTTAGTTTAAATTCGAACCCTAAGAAGGAGTGGTCTGTTCCTATTTGTAATTGAACATGTCCTTTACTGTCGAGATTTTAACGAGTCCAGTATAGGAGAAACTCAACGTTTTTCATTTTTAGAGAGTCTAAAAAAGCTTAAGAAGACTCCAGGGTTGACTTTTTCGTAAATTTGTATCTCCCAAGCCCGAAAAAGTGTAAAATAATACTTGAGAGAACTGCTTGATCTTTTACAACCAAGGAGTACTTTTCGTCATTAGTGTCTTTGATCCGAAAAAGTAAAAAAGTGATCAAGGTTTTATAACCAATATCGAATTTGAAACGACAAAAATCCGGCAATCTTTTTATGTTTTTACGGTCGGAAAAGAGCTGTAAATGGACCATCTTTTAATTCCGTTTTAATGAGCTTAAAAGAAAAACTCGACAATCTTTTCATGTTTTAGGAGTCAGAAAAGAGCTTAAAGGTGACTCTAGCGTTTTTGCCGAAAATGATGGATTTCGCCTGAAGAATCCGTTATCTTGCACAAAAACACAAACATTACTCATACCTATTTGAAATGGATAAAAATGTCGCAAGAATACCTTTTCAAAGTGAAACATAAACAAATTTGCAATTTATTTACTCAAAAAACTTATAAAAAGGGCATTTTACCATTCATTTTTACCATTTGTGATTTGGGTGAGAAAATAATGCTTTTGCTCAAAAAACTTCCCGTGAAGATTGCGGAAAATCCAACCGTCGGAATCGAATGTCGTCTTCTCTAGGTAATCCACATCATCCTACTCTTCATTTTTAACCGTTTCAATTTTCATTTTAGTCCTTTATTTGATTTTTTGGGAGGGTTTTTAGGCATAAAACCCACGCTCGGGGTCTGCAGGATTACCCCTGCGGACCTGCGGACCCCGACTTTTTCTCCATTGGGAAAAAGCTCGGGGTCTCCACCTTTTGTGTAGACAAAGTGCGGTCCCATGCACTGTGTTTAACACGTTGGGTGCAGTCCCCACTGCGAGGGTTTTTAACCCAAAATTCCTCAAAAATGGACCAATGAAAACATTTTCTAGCATTCTAAATCATCTTTATGCTTGATGCAGATAGTACATCATGCTAGATTGGTGCGAATGAGAGCACGAGGACGTGGATGCTGCCGCATGGAATCATCAGCCTTCACTTGATGTTTTGAGGGCATGCAGCTTGTACAAATACTGGGCCATTCCTGGCATGAGGGCTCAGGTGGATTTCTTATAGTGGATGGTTGAAATATGGAGCATTCAGGACCAGTGCTTCTTTATTGGTGGCCACCAGCTATATTTCTTGACTGGTTTGCCTAAGAGAGGCACTGATTTGACTCTGTTTGGGACTAGGGCAGGTGGCCAGTCCATCGATAGCCTCCGGCTAGAGTACTGCAACAGCCAGGCTAGAGACAAAGGGATAGACATAAAGACCATATCACGTCCTGAGCTCATGGTGATTGCGTTCACTGTTACTAGACTTTGCAGAGCTGCCGCATTACATATTGCCACTGGATCCCAGATGCGTATGGCAGTTGATTGCTTCCGAGGCACCATCTTCAACTGGTGTGATGCTGTGTTGGCCAATGTGAAGGGCCAACTGACCAGGGCCAAGAACAGACGACTTAAGACTTTTGGTTATGGGGCTTTAGTCGTGAGTTTTGGCTTGGAGAGGGTTCCTATGCTGATCCTGCAGCACCTTACTGTTGGAGCTCGGCTTCCTCGAGAGCCCAAACTGATGCGATGGGTCACAGTTATGTCCCGTCATCCTGATGAGGGGACCGAGGTCGTTCGGTTCAAACCTGAGTATTTCCAATGGTTGGAGAACCAGGTTTTTTCTATTCAGGACTTCCCTTATGCTGGGATTGATTTTTGTTGAGACCCAGACATGGCTCTTCCTCCAGGAGAGTAGTGGGACGACTCAGGTAAAATCATTTTTCAACATTTTCCTAATTTTAATTTTTTTATTATTTTTTTATATCGTCCAAAACTAATAGTAAAAATTTTCAAAATGCAGATGTGGGCCCACAGCGACCAGCCGCTCTCCGGCTTTACGAGAGAAAACAACCACTACACGGGCCACCTTACAAAGGAACCTCCTAAAGGGTCTTGGGACTCCAATCACGTAACGCTGAAGTCGAAGAGGGATGTCATCTATGCTGGTCTCGGGAATGTCCCCTGTCAGGCGCTCTAGATGACTCTCCAGCTCGGCCAAGGTCTCCGCTGATTCATCCCATGGGGCTGGAGCCTTTGTCATGCAGAATGAGTCGATCTTGCGGACAAGATAAACCTTCCTAGAATCTAAAGAAGACCTAATGACAAGCAAACCAATCAGACACTATCTTTCTCTAAATGTGCTTTTATAAATAATGGCAAACAAGTGTGTTTAAGGCCTACCTTATGTCCAACACAAGTTTGGGGATGCCCTCGCTTCTTTGATCCAAATGAGTTCCTTTGTCACGAACCTGCAAACACAAACAAGGCAAAAAAATTAAATAGCACCTGAAAAGCCAATATCATAAAACATATTTAACATGAAAGTCAAGGAGTGCATGAAACAAATAACATGAGATATTTGTTGAGAAAAATGAGTCTAATTGTATTAATTCAAAAGAAGAAGAAATTTACAACCTTTGCCTTGACGTTGTACAAGCTCCTCTCAGGGTCCAACAAGAAGTCTCCTCTACTTTGACAAGTTTCACTCACTCCCCAATGAAGCTAAAAAGGTATGTGATCTCTCCTCTTAAGCTCAACTAGGAAGTCTTGATTTCACCAACATTTACCCTAAAAAATGTTCAACTTCTAACCTCCCCAGCAGCTAACCCAATGCCTCAATTTATAGTGCAATGGAGGGAAGTTACTAGGTCCTTCAAAGGGATAGAATCCTCCTTCAAAGGGATAGCTCCTCCTAACAAGGGATTAGCTCCTTCTCTTTTGGGATGCATGAACCACCTTGGAGCGAACAATCCACGTCAAAATTCCTTCTAGAAACATCTAGAATTAACCCAAAGTGAGTTTGTTAAGATAAAAAATGTCCCTTTTGACTTTCACAGGGGTACGCACCCTCCCCTTTATAGACAGAGCGTATAAGTACGCAGATAATATGAACAAAGGGTGCGGGCCTGCAGGCAAAAGTGAGAGAAAGTGTGGAACCAAAGTTACATTGTTTTTTGATGTCTTTCTCTCATTTCCAAAGCTTATTTTGAAGAGCTGAGGTCTGAAACTTGCTTAGGAGGTCAGTACAAGTGATGATAGACCCATACTGACTGCAAATAATCAAGGTGACGATATTTTGTGTAACAGGCCGCACAGAGATCAGTTGAGGGGTTGTTTTGGGTTTCTCTTACTGTCCTCTATGGTGATACACAGGGAGGTGGATTATGAATTAGATTTTCTATCATATCATCCTCATCTTGCTATTTCCCCCCTATGGCAATTCCTAATGCACAAACCAGTGTAGAATAGACTTCATCCCCATCTTCCTCCTCCAATCAGAGAGGTAGATCATGTTCTAACAAGGGTTGGATGGGAGGATATAGGATTAATTGCTTAGACATATGGTTGTTCTTTATGGTAATGTTCCCAGCTTGAAAGCTGATGTAGGCATTGACAGTAGCCAATGAGGGTCTTCCCAGAATGAGAGGATACCCAATGAGCTTTGCCTTTGGCTGGAGAACTAATAAATTAGAAGGGTACTCCCAAGAATCAAGGGAGACCATCACATCTTCCACAATCCCCTCAGGGGTCACGGTGGAGCAGTTTGCAAGTTGTAGCACAGTCGTGGTCTTCCTCAAGGAGCCCTAGAGGTTGAGTTTGAGCACTGTGTCCTTTGTCATCACATTAATGGTGGTTCCCAAATCAATCAAGGTGTGTGGGATCATGATGAAATTGATGTGGACATCAACGACTGGGCTTCCAGGGTACAGATATTTTGGATAGATTACCTACCCTAACATCAGGTCAAACAGTTGCCCTATGACATTGATGGTTGGGGCATCTCTATTGTGCCTTCCTGGATACCTAAAGCACTTCTCTTTGATCAACCTATTATAGATAGGCACATCTTTTATGGCTTAGAGAAGTGGTATCTTCACACATAAATGTTTCAATTCTCCTAGGAGTTCAGTTTCTTCTGGGTAGGCTAGACTGTTACAGATAGTCTCTTAGGAAAGGGTGGAATTGCTTTAGGTTCAATTTCCTCTTTATCTTCCTCAACCTCCCTGGGTGGAGGTTGGCTATCTGGGAGAACTTTCCCAGATCACAAGTTAATTTCCTGAATCTCCACAGCGTAAGTCAGGCATGATGGTTCCCCACTATACACTTATTGAGACTGTCTGTTGTTCAGGTTCAGATTTGGCTAGGTAGGCATCTCGGGTTGATTTGGTGGAGTAGGAGGTAACGGTTGTGGTTGGGCAGGTGGTGGAGGCAAAATAGCAGGAGGAGAGTTGTATTGGGGCCTCCACCCCTGATGAGATGCATTCCACTGAGGTTGCAGTGGAGCATAGGATTGAAATGAATGGGTGGCTCGTTGGGCATGATATGGAGATGTGAAGGACCAAGAAGGACGTGTGGACTATGAAGGATGAGTAGGAGGGCCCCAAGAAGGTATGGAAGTGACTTGGTTGGGGTTGTAGTATGCCTGAGATGTCCCTTGCATCCCCAACTGATATGGTGTAGGTCCATGCAACCTCCTTTGGTTTATGTAATAGAGTTGTTCAGTGAATCCCTCAGCACCTTGATATAAAACTTTAAGTCCGAGTAAGGAAGGACACTTATCCATAGAATGATTTTCTTCACAGACTGAACAAACTTCTATAGATTTCAATGGGAATTCATTCCTAGGATGCCTCCTAGTGCATCTAGGACAGAAAATGGCCAAAGCTTTCTCTGCTTCCTCTTGTTTCTTTTTAATATGTAAGTCATCCATTTGCATGGCAAGAGTCTGCAACATCTCACTCTTGAAGTCTTCCAACATGTTTCCAATTTCTCCTTTAATGGATGAGTTAGAGGAAGAGGTATTAGCTATGGGTTAACGCCCCTAACATTCTTTCTAGATGCTCTAGAATGGTTTCTAAAAACAGTATTTATGTCCTCATATGATAGTTGGTAGATTTCTCCCCTGGCCAGTAGATGGAGGATGTCTAAAAGATCTTCCCGAATTCCCCTGAGTAGCACCAGCTTCAGAGACTCAGGGTCAAGTGTACACCCGACCCTTTTGTAATTGAGCTTGAACCTCTCTTCATAGTCCTCTAGGGACTCATCACTTCGTATGGTCATTCGAAAGATTTCTTCTTTAATATCTTTTGACCTACAATAGTCTTGATACTTGTTGTTAAAGGCTTGCTGCATCTGAGCCCAAGTTGTGATGCTATTGTTAGGTAATCCCATGAACCAATGCAAGGCTGCATCCTTAAGAGTAGAAGGGAACAGTTTCAACTTTTGCTCATCTTCCGCATAGTCATAGGTTCAACAGATAACAAAAAACTCAAACAAAAAGGTTTCAATACCTTCTGTAATCAGACCATGGAAATGAGGTAGGGTGGAAGGGCTTATATTCTTCATTTTGGTGTCCCCATTGGTCTCCCGAATGGGAAAGGTACCTTCTATTCTCTCTCCATTCCCCCTAGCATTTCTATGTTCAGCCATTGGCTCCAAAGGAATGTTTTCTTCTTCTTCTTCCCCTATAGGTTCTTCAAATATGTCTGGTTGTTCGCCTAAGGGTTCTTCTTGATCGCAGCCACCGAAGAAGAGAGAAGGTTGGCTATGTGAAGCAGTGGGGGTGTTGGGAAAATTTTTTCCTGAATTATCTCTATTCCTACGAGGCATGATAGGAAATCTTTTTGGTTGGTTTTTGTTTCTTTTTTCCCTGCACTGATAATACCTGCAAAATTGAAATTGATTGAACAAAAAAATTTGCAACTAATTGAAATGAACTTGCTGAAATCAAATTTGCAGAATTGAAAAGGAAAGCAAGGAAATGCAGAACTTGAAAGGAAAGGAAATGACTATTCTACTTTTGCTAAAATAAACTATTAGCATAATGTTGCAAGAAGAAAATAGAGGAAAGCAGTAATCACAGAATACACTGATGCTTCCCTTAAAACAGCACCAAAAATATGGTGAGTACCAGTATTGTAGCAATAATGCTGCAACTCCCAGGCTGCCTTCTTTACTCTTATCAACTGGGTAGTTCGTAACAAACTTGGAAGTGATGGTGCTCTATGCACAAGTACTAGTTCTTACTGCAGGTTGTCACTTGGTCCGCTGGTGCAAGATCACTAGGAGCTTAAGCCAACTTCTATGGATTCTAGAAGAAGCTCTATATGTGATGAAAGGAAAGAAAGATAGATGCTATTCTAATTGCAGAAAGGAGAAAGACTGAAATGTAATGCAAACCAAGTAAATCCTACTCAACCAACTATTCCTACTTTTGCATAAAGCACTATGAAAACCATGAAAGAAATGCCATCTATCTATTCAAAGAAGTAAACAACATCTAACTAAGATATTTCTAGAAGTAACTGAGCAAAAAAAACATCCTTTTGGATTTTTATATATTTTTATGTGAATTTGGCATGTATGTGATTTATTGTGTGTGAATGTGGCAGCGAATAGGTGGTGTTGAAAGGCGGGTTTGGGACTTGACAGGATGTAGGATGGTGTGGCTAGGTCCTAGGAGGTCTTAGGTGGCTTTCTGGAGGCTTTTCCCTCACTCGACCTTCAAAAGAAATCCTACAGGAAAATCTACAGGAGGAAAAACAACATTCTACATGAGGCCTACAGGAGGAGCCGAGAGAATTTTTGGTTGTTTTGAGGGTGTGAGAGTGGGTGGAAAAGGTGGATGAAGGTTGGAATGAGGTGTTATGGCACCTAGGGTCTACCAAGAATCATTAGGAGAGAGAAAGATGATTGGATTTGCTCAAGGAGAGAGGAAGGAATTCTATGGAAAATGCAGGAAACTAAGGCAAAACTAAGGGGAGACTTGGGCGACCTGTAGGGCATGGATCAGATGGAGGATGGGATGGATGATAAGCTATTATGATGTTAGAAGATATCTTCTGCATAGACAACTGACAGTCAACCAATGAGATTACGAAAGCATTGAAATAAGTGCATCTAGAAAAACAGAGTTTTGCATCAAACTAATCTAAACCGCGATCTATGAAAGGAAATGTTGATAACTGCTGCAAGAAAGGAAAGCATGTAAGAAGACTATGGTAAATATAGAAGTGAGAATGATGAAGAAGTTCTAAAGGAAAGAAAACTAGACTATTAACCAACTAAAAAGCTATAAACACTAGAAGTCCTATGAATGAGGAAAATCTGTGTTTTTAGGGCAACAAGAGGGTCTTTGCTTCAGATCATGGTCCCAAAGGAAGGAATAGAGGCCAAGGCACTGTTGCTAGCATTTTGAATATTTTCTTTACCACTGCTTAACCTGCTATAGAAAGCACAAATGTAAGCAAACTACTGAAGCATCAAAAGCAACCTATTCTTAACCATGAAAGAAATACATCTAACAGCAATCTAATCTACAACTTGAAATAAAACATACAAATACAAGTAAAGAGGAGCTTGGATACTTGGATTGGTCCCTAACCCAATAGCTTCAGCCCTCTGAGGTAACTTAGTGCTAACTAAAAAAGGATTCCATCTTTATTTCCAAAATAATAACAAGATTACATGAAACTGTCAAAATAATAAGCTTGAAGTTGAGCAGAGTTTACATAAGAAAAAGTACAAAAAAAATCCATCAAAAATCTGACAAAAATCCGACAAAAATATGACCCTAGTGAGGCCCTAGGCCCCTTTCCTTATACAAAAGAAGCTACCAACAACTTCATTAAAATTAGGGAGGCTTGGCTCCCAAAACTCGAGATAGTCATCAGTCATCCTCCACTTGCTCAACTGCCTGCTAATGCATAACTTGGCTGCTTGTACTCCAAGCTAAATGAAGGGGAATTTGAAGTGACAACTAATAAATGAGGGGGACTCCCTCCTATAAGTCCTCTCCTTTGTCCACTTCGAGTTATTGCTGCCATTTGTCCACTAGATCCTTGACTTTTACCACAAAATTCATCAATAATCTGCATTAAACACATATTAGACCACATGGAATCATAACTAACTCAACTCACTCTATAAGCATAAATATAATTAGAAAATCATACAATAAGCTAAGAGAATGGTTGATTTTACTAGGTTAGGAGGTAAAATGAGCCCATATAATTACCCATTTATGAGGCTCATCACAACTCCTTGACCATAAGGATCTAATTGAAAGACGCATAGTTCATTTAAATATTTGTAGGTTGAGGTAACCAATTGAAGCCTTTGAACTTGAAGATAATCCAATATTTGCAATTATTTACAATAATAAGTCCATTATACACGCTCCTCATATTAGAGTTGGGCAAAGAGGGAGAATACTTGATTGGTGCCAACCTTGTAAATGAACAACCTTTCCTACTCATTGGTTGGACTCTACATCACTAGTTGAAGGAGTATATGTGCCCTGAATCAAAGGTGATATCTTAACATGCGTTATCGACACTTTAACATACTTTCCATGGATCTCATGAAAAATGGATGGAGAGACTCTTTGAATATTAGGAAACATTTTCTCATACTCTACTTAATTTTTAGGTGGTAGAACTTCAATTTTTTCCATTTATTGGGAAATCTCACCCAAAATGTCAATTGTTGAAGAATCAATCCTATGCTAAATCAGTCCTACCTTCTCATTTTTAATATCTTTGTGAGATTTCACCTATGACCCTTAAATTCAGTGCCCTTTACCATCTCAAATGGTGGAATAAGAGGTGTTGCAATAGGAGGTAAACTCCATTCCCCTTCACCTTTGTTGAGACCTCTAGATGCACCTACAATCTATAACCCTCCTTTGATGTAACATATAATTTCATGATTTAGGGGCATCCTCATAAGAAGAGCTTGTGGTTGAAATACAACAAAAAAATGGGGCACACAATATCTTTATAGGGTTTCAAGGGAGGGGTATTGGAAAATAACCATCTTACCCCCTATATCCCTTAAAACCTTCTCAATATATAAATGAAATGAAAAATTGATAACTAGACCCAACGATAGGTATCAAATTTCAAGGCCAAACCCAAATATAAAGAATCACACCATTGATTGAATATTGATATTGATTTTTGGTAAAATTAAGGACCTCTTTTCAAGATCTTGACCTTGTTTTTAGCATTGTCAAATGAAAGGTTTAAAACACACATTAAATAGGGGAGATTTTCACCTTAGCATTTGCAACCTTTGTCTAAGGAAAATTTATCGAATGGACTAGCTTGGATATGTCAGGTCTTGATAAAGTACCTAATCAATGTTTTTTAGGCAAATTCCCTAGCTCTGCCTAAAATTTAGTCCTATTGAAGAGGAAATGTAGTCCTTTTCATTTATTTACAACAAAACCTCAGTGTCTCTTCTTTCTTATCTTTCTCTTCCAATTTCCAAAAAAAAATCATTAATCATATATCATAAACACTTTATGTAAGTAAGCATTGCAATCATTAACTTATATAGCTTATAGAGTATATTTACCCCTGAACCCATGTAAGAACCCATTGCACTCTAATATGGTTCTAATTGTCTCCTCAAAACACACCTTTCAAACTCTTACAACTTTGGGCTTCTTTGTCGAATTAGTGTAACTAGGGAGGGTTTTCCATGTATCCTTACCTAAAATAAATTAATTCCATATTGTAAAGTAATTTAAGTTGCTTTGTTCATGTAATAATAGTTTATAATGGTTACAACACTCAATCATATATTAAAAATGATGAAATCTTATTTTGTATTTTAAAATATCAATTATTCGAGTAATTATAGTTCATACAATTTTCTATAGCTATAGAAATTCCTTTAAAAAAATTCACGGCTCCACTAAATTTACAATTTGATTCTAATACTATTATTATGGCTGGTCAAATATTATGGTTATTTTTATTTCGGGATGGCGCCAAAGGTATAGGGTTGAATCATGGTGCCTTCATTTGAAATCAACCAATACCTTTTGATTTTGCATGTGTACAATGTATGACTATGAGGTAGGGTTTTTCTTCATTTCATTCATTTTCTTCAGGCTTTCTGTTAGGCGGGGTCGTTGAATTCATGGGACCTCCTCTCGAGCATCCTTCCAACAACAAAAACAACAAACCCTTCCACCTCAACAAAAATCTAGGACTCCTAGCCTACATACCTCTCTTTTCCTTACATCATATGAAGCTTGTAGATCAACATACCTACGAGGGCCTAGTGAGATCTAGATCTTCATGTGGGTCCTTAGTTTCTCCACTTGGGTGTTCATTTCTAACCTCCAAAGAGGTACCCAAGTGAAGATCCACCTCCTGGTGTAGAATGCACCTTTGTAGAGGGCCATTCAGTAACGAAATTGTCATTGTTTTGCCCATTAGCCCTATAATAATTGTTCATTTTTCTTCTCGCCTATCCTTCAGGTTGTGCAGCAGTAGCAGCAGGAGGTTGAGCCACATTGGGAGACACCACCAGCTATGGTGTGGGCTCTATTTTCTCAACAGACTTTGTTGGTGATGGCGCATCCGAACCAAACAAATACCCCATATAATTATGCCCCCCTCCACTGCTCACACCACGCCCCATTATCGGATGAAAATTGTCTCACTGTTTGAGATCCAAGAAAATAAAAAATGGGACCTCTGCAAATAAAATACAAATAAGAAATGCCAAATATGAAACTTGAGGTTTCGTCCCTATTCCTATTGTTAGAGAGATGTGAGTCGTGCAAAGGAAGAAGGGAGGAGGTAGAAAGAAACATTGGAAGAAAGTGAATGTCCAATGAAGACATTGGGACATGGAGTAGCCAATTCAGATCGAATCTTGTTTCGAGATGTTGTAGGGGAGGGCTTGATGTAATTGAAGATAGAATGCATGAACAACTAGAGGAATTTCTAGAAGATTTGGAAGCAGAAGAATTTTCCCTTTTGCAAAATCTTATGTAAGGAAGGAGTGATCTTACACCTACGTCGATGTCTAGGGAACATAGTTCAATTAGAAGTATTTGTTGCTACAAAAAAAGGGATTCAAGCCTTTTTTCATCCAGATATCAGTGTCACTCAAACAATCCTCATTGAGATATTTTCCTACAAACGATGTAGAAATATAACATGTCAGAGTCAACTTCCTACAGATGATTGTAGCTATGAAATTTGTCGCACCAAGAATGAATTCTATAGCCTTTTCATGTGCGTTATTTGTAGCAAATTTGACTTTGAAGTGAACACTCATCGATGGGTGGGCTGTGATAATTGTTCCCACTGGACACACACAGATTGTGTAATCCATGCTAGACAAATAAGCATAGGTACTAGTATTTTAAACCTTTTTTTGGGGAGGAGATAAGATTTTGCAAATCCTATAAGTTTTCTACTTAGTTTTGTTTCTTGTTTTTGTTAAGTTGGTTTTGGAGAAGAGAGTTAAGCTTAGTGTCTTGTAATCATTGATGTGGTGGATATGCAATATATCCAATTGGGACTAAAAATTATGCATTACGAGTTTCTTAAACTCCATGGTATTTAGTACCAATCTTATTGCTGAATTTAGAATTTTAGAAACAATTGAAAAACATTGAAAATTGAAATGATGCCGAAAGATTATATATATTTGTTTTATAAAGTTTGATAAAATTTTCAGTTTCTATGTCAAATAATTTTAAGTTTATCATATTCTAGCTAGATGAGGATTTAAACAAATTCCAATACTACCAACGTGTCAATAAATTCTAATACTGCCAATATGCCTCCTTGTTGTGATATATGTAGTCATTTAAAATAAGTGTTGATTCCTTTTAATATGCATATTATGATGTTATATGTTGATTTATTGACTTTTCTGGATATGGGAGCATGGTACAGGTTCCTCTGAAATGCCTTTCAGGTGTAGGGCCTATAAGAGGACATCAAAATTATTAGCGTGGGTGAAGGATGTGTTTTAGCACTGTGCACCCAGCTAAAATTTTCCCAATTTGCATTTAAAATTTCTGAGTTTTTACTGAGTTTTAATGAGTCTTGTAGTGAACTATTTTTCAATGCTTAGTGAGTAAATTGATGTAGGTGGCCTTTTTAACTTGCAATCAATTTGTAGTTACATAAACATGAACTAGACTTCATTCCATTGAATAGAACAGTATGTAAGACTAAAAAAAGTAACATAGAACACTATTATGACTATTATTAAAGCAAATTTAGCCCCACGGGGGTAGGCGAGTTGGTAATCACAATGCGGTGAAGTTTGTTAGAAAGGCAGGCTCCGTACTGAAGGTCACAAGTTCAATTCCCCTAGACTAACCTGGAGCTATGGAGAGGGGCGGGCACAGTTTCCCAGGGGTTATAGTGGTAGCGGTTAGAATCGACCCCGTGTAACGCGAGTTGCGAGGTTATTCCAGTTTCCTATTCCTCTGTTAACAACAAAAAAGACTATTATTGAAGCAAATTAAAGGGTACACAATCACCATATTAATTTACTGTAAGGGAAAATACATGATGAGAACACAACAAAGAAATTGGACTTGCTTTTCATAATATATCAATGAAATATCAGTCATACAAGAACATGTATCTAGCTTTAATACATTGATATCATAGCTTCCCAAATGGGCACGTGCTGGGTGCTTCCATAAACAACTCATCCCCACTTATCAGTAGCTATATAACCCCAAAAACGTGATGCCTAGGCTTCACTGAAACACTGTCCATGATCTGATAATAATGTCCCTTCTACATGCACCTCTAGAACTCATTCTCTGTAGCCCAAAATGCTGCCACAATGCATAGGACCTACCCAATATTAAGGAGAAAATCCACGGTCAACAAGGGTGGATTTACCCAGTTGAAAACAAAGGAAGAACTTGGCCCATGAACATGCCAACAACCACAATAAACTCACTAATATTCAGTTTGTCTTCACACCCACACACAAAGACAAAAGAGAGGCCAATGGAGGTTAAACTTGTCGAAAATACGTGCTACATCCAACAACCAAGAACAACCCCTTCTCTTCAATATTTAATCAATGGAATGAGGAACGTTCATTAAATAGTGCTCAATTTATATGCCCAACCCTTCTTCAAATAAGAGGCAACACACACAACAGATAGAAGGGAAATGTGTCCCATTGATGTAACTCACACAACAGGGGTATTAACAAGTATTTTGGTTCAATATTATGCATTACATCATAGCCCCACACCAATTAGGATGCAACCTCCGCACTAGACTGATATCTCGCCCTTTCACTGAGTCAACTCGACCCCACAACAATGGCTATGCAATCAACACGCCATATCTAAAATCATGTCAATGAATAAGAGACTCAGGCTCCTTCTTATTGGCTAAATAAGGCCTCTATTATAGTCTATAATTTCTTCCTTCTTAAATTCGATGCTTGGGAACTAGAAACAATCTCCAAATCTGCCTCTCCAACCTTGAGCTCGACCCTTCTAGCAAGACAATGTTACTCAACCCCTTGATGTAGGAGAATAGACCTGTGAATACAAGACTTTGATGTCAACAATTCCCTGCAACAATTTATGATCAGATCTTCAATATTGAATCAAACAACTAAAAAAATTGAGCACCAATGGAAGATCTGATATTATCTTCCCCAATTAGCTAACTAGGGTGGCACTCAAAGTCCACTGAAATTAGCTTGAGTTTCACTTGAAACTCTTAAACTTGCTTGAGCTCCTTTCACTTATCAATGAAATAGATAGAATCAAATGAATTGAAATTGAATCCCTCCTTTATTCATAATTATCCATTGAGCCTCCTTCTAGCTTTTAGATTCTCCCTTTTCCCCATTATTTTATTTGTGCTGCCCATTCTCCACTTTTTTCGCCATTTGAATAAAACAATAATTTTTTGCGCCATTCTGATAAAATAATAATTATCCTCCCTTCTCCAATAAAATATTATTTTTCCACCACTTTATTAAAATAAGGATTTGTCTTCCACAATAAAACATTATTTTTCGACCATCCTATTAAAATAATAGTTTCTCCTTCTATCACAAAAAAATATTTCCAAAATTGGCAAAACTCCTTATTTGCACTCACAAAATTTGGGAACATGACAATCCTCACCACCTAAGATTTCTTGTCCCAAGCAATCCATCCTATAGTCTCAAGTCCCAAATAAGTCTAGAGAACCCCTATGACATATGACCCAAAATTTGTATATCTACACCAACAAAGATAGGACCATTGTAGCTTGTTGCTCTTTCAGGTAATGTACTCTCTCATGACCCATGAAAATGAATCATACTACCATAGTAATGAGTCTTTGTCCCCAAATAGAAAGTAAAGAATACAAGAGCCAGTTGTGGCTGAATGACTACAAAATAATTGCAGAATCTCTATTTTAAGCAAATATCTTGTTCCATAGGCAAAGACATTAACATTCCATGCTGTATAAGGGACTGTGTAGCAGTGGTTGATTTCAGAACCATATCATGTAGTATGTTTTCTTGTCTGCCTACTTTTTTTTCATTTCCATTGAGAACCAAATATAAATGGCCATAGTGGTACAATAACAAGATCTCATTTGGAAAATGTCAAAGGCGATGTCCCAAGCTATAAATATACCAACTAAATGTATGTTTACCATTTCCAATAGCTATCTTTGCCTCAAGGAGAGAAGTTTGATCAAGCCCTACTACAACCTCTACTAACTTGGATGTATTCATGATTAATTACATTTCCTTGGTGTAGGGCTAGATTAAGACCAACAAAAATATCCTCACTCAAATTGGTCACCTTTGAAGATTTTCTTACAACTCCTCTTGTGATATGAGATAAGCGATTAAGATCCCCATGGTGAAATCATACATTAGGAGGTTTTGCTAGCAGCCTCTACCAAATGGTGACATTACTATCCTCTTGATTTGATATAATTCAAGCCAATGTTGTCCTGTTGCTCATAGAGATGTGCATTCTCAGATGAGGAATTGTTGGGGGTTGCACCCCACGGTCTCCAAAATATTTCCGCAACATATTTCTCATCTTAAAAGCTCCTTCAAGATATTTGTTTTGATTCATGTCAATTATTTACAGATATTCACTATGAGTATCGCAGAGTTTTGATTTTCCAGCTTCCCTTCACCAAGGATAGCATGTCCTGAAAGTTTGATGCGATATATTTTCTAGTCCAGCTGATCCACAACCTTAACAAGGACTGAGTAATGAAACTTTGGGGGACTTATCTTTATCTTTATCTTTTTCTTCATCAATGTAAGAAATCCATGGAGATGGGTGTGTCAACATCAGGGCCAAAATGTTCTTCACCTGATCATTAGCAGATCTCTTGTGTGTACCATACACTATTTGCAATTGTGCCCATACTGATCTCTGATTATTTTTGTGCTCAATCTGAATAGACCTTTGTACCTTGTAGCCTTCAAAAAATTCTTCATCCTTTACCATATCCAAAAATGAATGGTGTTCTATAGCTTCCTAATAGTACATCAAACCTCTAACTACCTTGCTAAGAACCTGTCCTTTATTAAATGGCCAATGTGAAGGCTTTTTCACTTTATCTTTTTGTTCGATCACCCTCTGTCTCACAAATTGTTCATCCTAGGAAGTCATTCCATTCACCTGTGTAGATTTGTGACAAATTGAAAAGAATGGAGACACCATCTCCATTTTCCAGCAAAAGATCCTTCAATGAGAAAAGAACATTCCCTTATTGAAATATGGCAACAAGAATATTCCAATTTAATTTGTCCTTGAATTAAATTGTGAATTAAAATCAAATTTAGTCTTACAACTATGGAATATTAATTAATTAATTTTAATTATTTGT
Organism: Pinus taeda; assembly: GCA_000404065.3. NCBI lineage: Eukaryota > Viridiplantae > Streptophyta > Pinopsida > Pinales > Pinaceae > Pinus > Pinus taeda. The sequence goes on along the minus strand of APFE030535797.1, from coordinate 106,974 downwards.
TGGTAAATTCAATTTGAAGTCTTTTGAAGTCTGCAGAGTTTCCCTTAAATTAAGGAGAAAGATTGGTTATATTTGAGTGTTATTGTTACCTCAATTTACTGAGTTAAGTCTAGTTAAATTAGTTCCAAACTGTTTGAGGAACTAATAGTGAGTTAACAGTTAGTTGATGCATGCATGCACTCAACTAGTGCTACTCCAGTTAACTGAAGATTCCCTCATCAAAAACACATGCATGTCTATTCTAACAAAGAATCAGATGAGATTAAAGTTCAAGGACAATGTACTATCAGTTGCATGTGTTTTCTCATGGAGAAAACTCATCCATGCAGTCAAGGATTCATCCTTTAGGAATGCGCAATTTTGAAGGCTTGATCATCCACTTGGTAAAAGGAAATCATCCAGAAGGAACAACGCAAGGAAATAGGAGCTTGGAGGGAAGAGAGGAAGGCTAGAGAGAAGCCAAGCTTGCCTACGAGCATCTGTGAGGATTGTATTAAGAGCTGGCTAGATGTGATAGCTAAGGTTTTGTATAATTCCTATGTATTTCCACCATGTATGATAGTACAATAGTGTGGGGTTTTTAGCTGAGGCTTTCCCTAAAGTATTTTCATGTGTATTGTGCCATTGATTCTTCTTCTTCTGGTTATATTGTTCAGCTCAATCTTTAAGCTTCTGCAAATTGATAGTAGAACTAGGTTATAGTATTATGCTTTGATTTATATTGCATTATCGGTTTAACCTACCATCAGATTTTCTACATGGTATCAAAGCTAGATTTGTAGATATTTTCTACATGGTATCAGAGCTGTGAACAATATACTGAGAAGATAATTCGAAGTTTGAAGTTCAGGGTTGCAGGTGCAAATCGAATTCATATCATACTTCAAGGTTGGCCAATGGCATTCTATGGCTTGAGACTCGAGTATGCCTTGGAAGGTAGCTCGAATTACAAAGCATGGAAAGATAGAATGGAGGCTGTATTAGAAGACAATGGCTTCAAGGAATTCATTGATCAAGGAATCCCAAAGCTAGCTTCAACTAATGCACAAGAGTTGGCTGAGTGGAAGAAGTGTGTGGCAAAGGCGAGATAGATCATCCTTGAGGGAGTTCGAAACCATATTGTGTCGAGTCTCCATGGGAAGGATACTCCATTTTCAATGTGGAAGACATTGAAGGACCTCTACTAGAAGCAACTAGAGGAAATTGGTGCTCAAAGATAAACTTCAAATAATCAAGGTGGCGAAGGGTGATACTATTTCCACATATCTGAACAAGCCCACCACCTACAAAGATGAGCTTGGCAGTGTGGGTATAACTACTGCCGATGATGATATGGTGAGCCTTGCTCTCCTTGGCCTTCCAAAGAGTTGGAATAGTTACCAAGAATCTATGAATGGAAGGGAGAAACTGCCAGATTGGGAACGATTGCGGTCAGATCTTATACAGGAGGAGATCAGGAGTAGCACATGAGATGGTTCTTCATCCAAGAATGAGAATGAAGAAAATTTGGCCTTAGCAAGTAAGGGAAGGAAAGGAAAGGGGAAGGCTTCCCATTTCAAATCGAATTCTTCTCATGGAGGGCAGAACGGTGACATGTCTAAAGTAAGATGCTTTAATTATCACAAGTTGGGACATTATGTGACTAATTGCCCATGAAAAAAGTCCAAGAAGGGATCCTCGGAAGGATCAAAAGGTGAGGCATTAGCCTCTCAGTTTGAAATGGACTTTACCCTCATCGCATGCATGGTGTCATCGATGATAGGTCGTGTCCAGTATCTTGACAGTGGAGCCTCATTCCACATGACCGGTGATAAAAATTTATTCAGTGCCTTGGAGGAGAAAGATCTCAAGATGCGCATAGAGATGGGCAACGATGGAAGGTATAGTGTTTGAGGAGTGGTAACGGTTGCTTTTTGGAGGGAGCATGGATATCCTCTCACCTTGATAGATGTGATGTATGTGCCTGGATTGAAGAAGACCTTGGTATCAGTCATGATGTTGGAGGACAAAGGCTACGACGTTGTCTTCAGTAAAGGAAAGGCATTCCTAAGACACATAGACATGGGTCAGACCAAGAGGATATGGGTTCGGGTGAAGAATCTCTATAAACTAGAGGTAGATGATTGTGCAACATTGAGTATGAAAGCAGAATTGGTGCAAAGCCAAGACATTGGCGAGTTGTGGCACATGCGGTTGGTCCATTTGCATCATGGGGCTTTGAAGATAATGCAACAGATATCTACAGGAGTTCCCAAAGGTAAACTTGAGCAAGTTGACACATGCAAAGTTTGTACCTTGGGAAAGTACACCAAGTCTTCCTTTCATGATCGAGACAGTCGAGCAGAGGCTATCTTAGAGCGAGTTCATACTGATTTGTGTGGACCATTCTCAATGGTATCTGCAGCGAAGAAAATGTATTATGTGTTTTTCATTGATGACTATTCTCGTAAATGTTGGATTTATTTCATGCAGAAGAAGGACCAAACCTTCACAAAGTTTTGTGAGTTCAAAGCTTTGGTCAAGAAAGATTCAGGGAAGAGAATCAAGGCCTTGAGAAGCGACAAAGGTGGAGAATATGTCTCTTAAGAGTTTAAGGAATTCTATGTAACGGAAGGAATTAAACAAGAGTTGATGACACCTCATAACCCACAACAGAATGGGGTGGCTGAGAGGAAGAACAAAACTATTATAGGGGCAACACGGGCAATGCTACATGACCAAGGCCTACCACTTCACTTGTGGGCAGAGGCATGCAACACAACGCTCTATTTGGAGAATAGAAGCCTGCATCACATACTTGCGATGAAGACACCAAAGGAAGCTTTCTCTAGTAAGAGACCAGATATGGGTCACTTTAGGATCCTTGGCTCATCAGTATATTTCCATGTGACAAAGGATGCACGAAAGAAGCTTGAGCCGACAACAGAGTGGGGGATATTTATGGGGTACACTGATACACCTCACAACTATCAGGTGTACTTGCCTACCAATCGAAGGACAGTGGTTCACAAAGATCTCAAGTTTTATGAGTAGAAGGCCATTTGAGTTTCCCTTGAGAGGGAGCTCCAACTACAGGCTATGGAGGAACTGTTGGTTCCTAAGGAGGAGGAGCCTCAGACTGATGCGGAGCAACCACATGCAGAGGTTTCAGGAGTGGAGACATCCACTCAATCAGAGCCTTCCAGAGATGGATAGAAGCACAAAAAAGAAGCTAACAGATTGTTGGAGGATGCGAGAGAGAATGTGGGAGTGCCATCTTCTCAACGCAGACAGAGGAGGTCACCTAAGAGGTACACTGGATATATGGCCCTTGCTAGGGAATGTGTTGATACCGAGCCATCTTCCTTTGAGGAAGCAGTGCAGCAGCCAATTTGGGTTGATGCTATGGTGGAGGAGTATGACTCCATAGTTCATAACAATGTTTGGGACATGGTTCCAAGGTCGGAGAACAAGTCAGTTGTGAGATCCCGTTGGCTTTACAAGGTAAAGCAAGCTGTTGATGGTAGTGTGGAGAAGCATAAGGAAATATTTGTTTCTTGTGGCTTTTCATAGACTGAGAGGATCATGTTACTGCAGTATATTTTGATAGAGGAGAAAGATGCTGACATTTTGAGAAAGGCATTGTCAAAGTGTAAATTTGAGTTCCATAGAAACAGGATTAGGGTGGCAGATAATCCCTTTCTTGTTGAGAGGGAGCGTTGAAATATGGCAACAAGAATATTCCAATTTAATTTGTCCTTGAATTAAATTGTGAACTAAAATCGAATTTATTCTTAACAGCTACTTGGAATTAATTGATTAATTTATTTTAAATTAATTAGTTGGAGAAATTCAAGTTAGAAGTCTTTCTTAAATCATGCAAGAGTTATCCCTTAAATTAAGGAGATAAGATTGAGTTATCTTTGAGTTGTAATTAGTTAACTCAGTTTACTGAGTTAAGTCCAGTTAAATTAGTTACAAACTGTTTGAAGAACTAATAGTGAGTTAATAGTCAGTTGATGCATGCATGCACTCAACTAGTGCTACTCCAGTTAACTAAAATTTCCCTCATCAGAAACTCATGCATGTCTATTCTGAGAAAGACCCAGTTGAGACTAAAGTTCAATGACAATGCACTATTAGTTTCAAGTCTTTTCTCATGGATAAAAATCATGCATGCAGTCAAGGATTCATCCTTGAGGATTGTGTAGTTTTGAAGGCTTGATCATCCACTTGGTAAAAGGAAATCATCCAAAAGGAACAACGCAAGGAAATAGAAGCTTGGAGGGTACAGAGGAAGGTTGGAGAGAAGCGAATATTTCCTGTGAGCATCTGTGAGGATTGTACTGAGAGCTGGATAGCTGTGAGAGCTAAGGCTTTGTATAATTCTTATTTATTTCCACCATGTATGATAATACAATAGTGTCGGTTTTTTAGCTGAGGCTTTCCCCAAAGTATTTTCATGTGTATTGTGACATTGATTCTTCTTCTTCTAGTAATATTTTTTAGCTTGATCTTTAAGATTTTGCAAATTGATAGTAGAAGTAGCTTATAGTATTCTTCTTTGATTTATATTGCATTATTGGGTTAACCTACCATCGTATTTTCTACATCCCCTTGTAGTATGGCACCAAAACACCTTTTAAGCCAGATGTCCCAGGAAGGGGTTCCTTAATCCTTATTGTTCTACTTCTAAGGGTGGTAGAATGTAATTGAATCCCATCCATATAATACTTTATTTCCTCCTGTCAACCATTTGATCTGGGGATGGTGCTAGGTGAGAAGGGAGTGCAATGAATTTGCCCCAAGTAATTTTTAGTACATATTAATGAATAATGACCCCTTTAATTTCATTCTTTGTTGCCTCATCTTCAGATCTATACATAAAAGGAAAAAAAATATCATTTTGTTGCCTCGTTTGTCCTTCTTTTCTGCTAGGTCACATTATTCTAGCACTCATAATAGAACCAAACCAAAAGTAGCTTATTGCTGAGATTAATCTCCCATCCAACATGAATGGAAGGGGAGCAATTTTGAAACTTGGTATATCATTATGCCACAATACTAGCCCTTCTTCATCCCCAAGTTTGTATGTCTTCAAAGATAACCACATTGAATAAGGAATATAGTCTACAATTTGTTCCCCATTACACCCTACAGGAAGGCGCATTTTACGAGAATCTATTTCTAATCTTGATGAGGAGACAATGTCAAAGCAATTTTCATCATGGTCCATCTCAGATATCAAAGTATGGAAAGGCATAAATGGGGGAAACCCACGGTATATTGGAGCATGGCCAACTACCAAGGAATCTTTCTGATTATTAATAGTAAACACTACAATTTGTCCATCATAGAATTGTACCTCATTGGTGCATTCAGTTGACATAGTTTTAAACAAGGGTTTTTGTGGATAAAATAACTTATGGATAGTAGTGTTACATCTTCCATGGTGATTTGTTACACAATGTTCTATTGTTTTCCTTGAATGATTTTCAAATTGATATAGTGTTTTAGTATCACAATTCGGATTAGTAAATGGAATGAGCTCAATGTTAAGGCTTAACAAAATAGGTGGATTCAATTGTGGACAATCCTTTTCATCATCCCTTTTTAAAACATGTTTAATAATGTCAAAATTAACATGACATTTGGATCCCAAGGGAACATCCATCTCCAAACCCGTAGCCGCTTTACATATTATTTTTGAAAAGCATTTCCGCCTTGATTTTGTACTCAAAGCAAAGGAAGGAGATATACTAGATCGATCCCTTTCTTTAGCATTAGAGAAAATCATGAGAAACTCTCCATTAGTTTCATTCGAACCATCTTTGGTTTCACCAAAGGCGGATTTGTAAAGTTCCCTTATGATGCCAACATCCCTATTTTTGGCTCGATCAAACATAATGGTTGTCCAATTTATTTTCCGCCTCCCTTGTATTGTATTCAATAGAATTTGTTGATTTGTAGATAAAAAGCACTAATCCATGATAAGACGAGTTCTATCACCTCCCACAAAAGTAGACATTAAAATTGTTTTGTTCTTTTTTCATTCTTCACTGCATGACTTAGCGGTACGTTCTATTATTCTAGAAGTAGTATTGGTTGCCTTTTCTGTCATACCCAAAATGCTATTCGATGCAAGTACCTTGATAACAATCAATTATCTAGATGGAAAGTTATTAACCTTTGGTAGCCCAACTTGCTTGTTTTGAAAAATAACCCTTTCATTAAAATAAAACTCATGCCTTGCTTCCTTAGGAAATCTTTGATCATTCAAGTGGAAATCCCTTTGGGTCTATCTTCCTCCAGAATCACTATCGACTATGTCCTTTAGATGTGCCTTTGAGAGCTTCAACTGCATCTGAATTCCCTACTAGTATGCAATCAACTGCATTCAAGTCTGTCTCTTCAATTGAATGCATTAAATCTTCAATTCTACTAGGATCCTCAACTTCTTTTTCTTCTTTAGGGTCTCAGGTTTGGGGCTTGCAATTTCTCTCTTATTTCCTTGCTAATATCCATGCTACAATGACTTTTGCCACTTCTAGGGTAGTTCTAGCATACTGCTCCATCAATTCATGTGTTGTCCTTTGCTGCCATCTAATTGTTATTAGACCCTCCATATTTTTCATGATACCTTCAATTTCTTCCTCTGGTTCACGTGTCTTTAGGCCCATAGCTAGCCAAGATGCTATGATACCACTATAATGTTCCGAGCTGAAATTTTCCCAATTTCCACTTAAAATATTTGAGTTTTTAATGAGTTGCAATGAGTCTTTTAATGAACTATTTTGTCAACACTTAGTGAGTAAATTGATGCAAGTGTCCTTTTTAACTTGCAATCAATTTGCAGTTACATAAACATGAACCACACTTCATTCCAGTGAATAGAACAATATGTAAGACTCAGAAAAAGAATACAAAACACTATTATGACTGATATTAAAGCAAATTGAACGGTACACATCCACCATATTAATTTTGTATAAGGGAAAATATATGATGAGAACACAACAAAGAACCTGGACTTTTTTTTCATAATATATCAGTGAAATATCAATCATATAATAATGTTGATACAACCTTAATACATTGATATCATAGCTTCACAAATGGCCACGTGCTCCATGCTTCCATAAACAACTCATCCCCACTTATCAACAACTATATAACCCCAAAAAATTGATGCCTAGGCTTCACTGGAATGTTGTCCATGATTTTATAATAATGTCCCTTCTACATGCACCTCCAGAACTCATTCTCTGCAACCCAAAATGTTGCCACAATGCATAAGACCCACCTAGTCCTAAGGAGAAAATACACAGTCAACAAGGGTGGATTTACTCAGCTGAAAACATAGGAAGAACTTGGCCCATGAACATGCTAACAACCACAATAAAATCACTAATATTCAATTTGTCTTCACACCCATGCACAAAGACAAAAGGGAGGCCAATGGAGGTTAAACTTGTCCAAAATGTTTGCTATAGCCAGCAATCAAGTACAACCCCTTATCTTCAATATATTTAGTCAATGGAATGAGGAACATTAAAAAAATAGTGCTCAGTTTATATGCCCAAACCCTTCTTTAAAAATTAGGCAACACACACAACAGATAGAAAGGAAATTTGTCCCTTTGATGTAACTCACACAACAGGGGTATTAACAAGTATTTTGGTTCACTATTATGCATTAAATTGCAACCCCATACCAAATAGAAAGAAACCTCCACACTGGACTAATATCTCACCCTTTCACTGAGTGAACCCGACCCCACAACAATGGCTATGCAGTCAACAAACCATACATAAAATCATGTCAATGAATAAGAGACTCAACTTCCTTCTTAATGGATAAATAAGACCTTTTCTATAGGCCATAATTTCATCCTTCTTGAATTCGATTCTTTTGAACTAGAAACAATCTCCAGATCTGCCTCCCCAACCATGAGCTCGACCCTTCTAGCAAGACAATGATACTCGGCCCCTTGATGAAAATTGTTTTTCTTATATAAAATATTTTGATGCACAATATTTAGTTGGTAAGCCTACTATGCCATCTAAATTTGTCTATTTTCTTTCCTTACATTCTGGCTTTGTCATTCTTATAAACCCATGTAGCAACTCTTAGGCATCTTGGCCCCACCAAAAGAGTTGTAAAAATATTGTTTAGAAATTTCAATTGAATCTACTACTTGCCTGTGTGATTATAAGACAAGGTGGATTGAACCTTGTAGTAAAACACCACCTTTTGAACTAAAATGCTAAATAGAGCATTTATTTTGAAAGAAATTGCACTTTAATGCGATATTTAGATTTTTTGAAGCTTGTTGTGCTTTTACAGGGATGGGGATATTTTATTTTGTGTGACATCCTTCCCTCCAAATATTCATGCATGCCATTTGAGGGTTTGTAATAAATGCTAAGGATTTTATGCAGCAGGCTCTTGGATACAATGTGTAGAGGATGAAGGATGGGTGAAGGATGTGTTTCAACACTTGCCCCCATAGTCACCGCATTAGGCTACATTCTATGATTAAATTTGAAATTGGTCGAATTTCAAGAAAGGGCGAACAAATTTGTTCAAATTCTCCCATTACATTCGGTTGAATAGAAAAAATCTTGTTTCATGTAGAAGTGGAACAAAATTTACTTCAGAATTTACAAAAGATCCCTTATTACTCATAACTAAAGGAATACCCTGTTCAACTTTATGGTTTATAATTTCATAGATTTTAAGGTTTTCACATGGTATGGCTCACCAAAACCCGCAGGGTCAACAAAGAGTGTCATATTCTCTAGCCAGTCAGGTTGACCTTCTCATTACATGCTTTCATATTGACTGCCTCTGACCATGCCCATGCTCACAACCATGAATTTGCAGCACTGTATCATTGGTGGGTATGTTAAATTAAATAAAATCAACTTCTATGATATATAAATTTAATATATAAATTAACATAAAATAAAAATACTTTTTAATTAAGGTTATAAATTAATAGAAAGTATAATAGTGTTTTTAGGTTGTAATTAGTTTAACTTTTATTATATTAAACTGAGTTTATCAATTTATAATATAAAATTTGAAGTTTACTTTATAAAATTATAATATATAATTTATAAAAATTATATTAGTAAAATTATATAATTTAAAAATAATATATATATATATATTATATATTATATATATATATATATATATATATATATATATATATAGATATAGATATATATATATTTGAATTAGATGGTGAATTTTATCAATGATATTGGTTAGACAATTTTTTTTCAAACTTTATTGTTATCGATTTCGAACATGAACATGAACGAGGTGACTTAGCTTGCCCGTGATTGAGATAAGAAAACCCTCATGAAGGGTTTTGATGGCATTCAGAGGATATTTCATGGAAGTGAGGACTCCAAGGCAAAAAACTATTTTGGAAGTTTGAAGAATTATTGGAAAGTTTGAAGACTGGAGCTGTTGATGAGGCTGCAGTTTGCAAAGTGTGATGCAACATTTCTTTCAAGGTTTGGTTTCTCTAAAACATAGATTTTTTCTTTGTTATATAAATTCTTTTGATGCACAATATTCAGTTGTTAAGCCTACTATGCCATCTAAATTCTCTATTTTTTTTCCTTACATTTTGGCTTTGTCATGCTTATAAATCCATGTAGAATGTCTTAGGCATTTTGTCCCAACCGAAAGAGTTATAAAAATACTGTTTAGAAATGTCAATTGAATCTACTAGCCTGTGTAGTTATAAGATAAGGGATGAACCTTGTAGTAAAACACCACCTTTTGAACTAAAATGCTAAATAGAACCTTTATTTTGAAAGAAATTGCACTTCACTGTGATATTTATATTTTTTGAAGCTTTTGTACTTTTACAGGGATGGAGATATTTTCTTTTGTGTGACATCCTTCCCTCAAAATATTCTTGCATTCCATTTGTGGGTTTGTTATAAATGCTAAAGATTTTATGCAACAGGCTCTTGGATTCAAAAAATCATATAATGTACTGGGGAATCAACGACCAACTCTCCTTCCTATTCATGGTTTCAAAGTAGATGCCCTCTTGGGATGGGATATCCAAATTTGTGAGCTTGGGAAGCACTTTGATCTCCTCATCTCGGACCTCCTATTCTTCGTGAACTCCACCACCACGAGCTCTAAGCGCACTGAGATCTTTCAATCAGAGTGCATGAAGAGTATGGTGGAATATCTTGGGGTGCAGAGTCTGAACGTGGTGAGGCACAACTACGGTCGATTCGTTGCCTTCTGGATGGCACACAAATACCCTAATCTCATCCAAAACCTAATTATCATCATCTCAACAATTTGCATGACATCGTCGACAAACAATATTCTTCTCAAAGAGTTGGGCTCCAATGAAATTAAAGACATTCTGATTCCCAAAAATTCTGGAGACATGAGAATAGGCATGAATATTACATTTTACAAGATGCCATGGCTTCTAACTTGTATATATGAGGACCCCCTTCAGGTATTATTTGGTTGTTTCCTATGGAATGAAATGTTAATTTATTCTATTTAATTTGATTTTGAATGCTTAGTAGACCATAGGAAAAAACATAGAGAAGAGACTAGAGTTGGTAAATGTTATTGTCATTACTTGAAAGAATCTGCACTTACTCCCCAGAGTAAACCAAGTTTGTTTCTTTACAATACATTGGATTTAGTGGTGTACAATTTGTGAAAATTCCTTCACTGGAAGAACCCCTACTAAAGAAAATCCTAATCTACTTCACCTACTTGATTTTTAACTAGCCAAGTTATTCTTCTCAATACTGAAGCAAATTACTTCTCCAGCCTAAACTAGTTAAATATTTGATCTCATGAAATAGAAAACAGAGCAAAGAAAAAGATACATAGAACACACTTATTTTTGGTCACAATAGTCTTGCAAAAACCCAATGTGGGAAAAATGGTGTAGTAGATCTGAGGAGTAAATATCTAAATACAATCTAAGATGCTCATCTAGCAACCCTTTACAGAGAAAATACTAGCAGAAAATCTGAGTGAGTTTTTCCTCACTTCACCTAGTAGAATTCCAACTGATCCGGCACAAGACTTGATAACCTCGGTTATTTCTATGCTGGATTTGCGTCATCCTTGCATCACCTTCTCTGCCCTTTGTGTTAGCTCTCCTAGCTATTTAGGCAGTTCCTAGCAGTTTGGCAGTTCCTGACAATTCTCAACAATTCTGGTTGTTCTGGTAGTTCTGGATTCTGCATCACATGGAACTTTTCTACTCTGCGCTGGCCCTTTTGGCTTTGCGTCAGGACTACATGTACCCAAACTGGCCTAGTGTCAGACTTTCCTAGGTACTACACTGCCTCTCTGCTAGATATCTCTCCCTCTCTGTCAGTATTCTCCCGAAAATTCTTCTTCCGGATTCTCACTACCTGTCAATTTTTGAATGATCACTTAGTTTTAATTTCTCATCTTCCTTGCCCCAGAAATCGAACTATAGATCAATTCTCTCTCTCTCTCTCTCTCTCTCTCTCTCTCTCTATTTCTAAATGAAGCCCAAGACTCCATTTTATACTTTTCTTGTTGAGTCTTCAACGATCGAGATTAAGTCTCTAATCAATGGCTAAGATTAAAACATGACTTTATCTGCCTTCTAGATCATTCTCACCTATATTTTGATTAATACCCATTAATATTTTAACTTCCCTAAGTTTAGACTTCGAAACTTGTTGAAGCCCTGAAAAATCGGGTCGACAACAAGGGGGATACCCACCCAGTCCGGACCTTGGTTGGCAGCTCCTTATCTGTTTGGTATAGCGGGTCCGACTAGGAATAATTGGACCAGTTTCCCAATCTAAGGGTGTGTGTGTGTGTAGAGTTGGATGAAGATGATCTAAGAGTACTTAAAGCTAATTTAATTCAGATTCTTAAACTAACTCTATGCTATTGTAATCTAATGAGAAACAACACATCTAATCTATGCTAACCCAGGGTGTATATCTTCTATTATGCGATCTAAAGAGATTTCAAACAAATAACTGGTAATAAAGATCATTCAGCTATTATAAGAATAGAAATCAATTAAGATAAACCACTTTTCATAAGAAGTTAGGCAAAACAGTTGTGAATAGCATATCGCATAATAATTTATTCATATATCAGACATAAATAAATGACTCCCCCATACAAGAGTGCCAAATGGTAACTCATACATTCATGCAATAACATATAAACAACTGAAAACTGTAAATCACTTTAAGAATATAAGCAGAAATGACCAAGAGATAAAAGTACCATTTATGACTAATCCTACTCATAAACTTCAAGCAAAAACAATTTATCTCTACTTGTTCTAACATCTACTAAGAGTACAAAAGTGCAACATCAATAGCAGACATCAAATGCAAACATTAATAAATCTTGATCCATCCATTCATCAAAACCTCCTCTGAGG